>OY740766.1:119897686-120052866 GCA_963513935.1 Aphrophora alni | reverse complement strand
CATCACTATGTATAATACAAACATAGTCTACTATTGACGTATCGGAAATGGAATATTTTCAATTATAATAAATAATAAATTTACTATACTTGTTGGCACTACTTCTATCATCCCTTACACTTTATATAATCAAAATTAAAATATATTTAATTTACTTTTATCTATCTAAATATAATTTAGGTTTTAATCACTGAGAATTTATGTTTGTTTTCAATATATGTTATGTAAATAGTTGTATATAAACTATAAATATATAGGCTTTACATATATTTGTTTCATATTATATTTACTAAAAAATATATATAATATTATAAAATGAGACACTTTACGATGCTCACCCAATTTTGTAAATTTAATCCAATACCAAAAGAAATTAAAACGGGCGTTAATGAAACTGTTGCGAAAGACCAAGTCTCTGCGGTACATTGCGGCAACTTGCGGGTATAAGCGGTCACATTCAGCAAGAAGCGGAGGCTATGTGCAGGGCAGTGGCGTTCTTCCCAGGTCTTACCTCTTGGTACGTCTCCGTGGTCGCCGGAAGTCACCATTGAGCGCGTTGTCACCAAGGTTCCTCCTCTTCCCACCGCTTCCGCCTCCTCCGGATTTCATCTCGCCGACAACGTCACTGGACGAGTCCGAACGATCCAAACTCAATTCGCACAAACTCGGACCACCCATTCAAACTAATATTTTCAGCGGTCAGTATTTGAATCAGTCCATACCTAGATGTGACCACTCCCATTATTGTCCGAGACCATAACCTGAAACGATGCGGATCGATCGCCGGCCTGTGGCAGAGTGTTTCTCGTGCTCACGTGGCAGTGTAGACGCTAGACGGCCTGTCCCCTCTCCCGCTGTTTGTTCTACTACCCACTCTGAATACATTCGTCGATATACACTATTCATTTTATTTGTGTATTTATCAATTTTCATTCTCGTTAATTTAATGTCGCAACTGTTTCAAATATTAGACACCTATTGTGGATAATCAACAAGTTTATTATCGTTTACTTCTAAATCTGACACGGATATAAAAACTGGCTGTGTTCCAACTTCAATTTAAATAGAGCTGTCTTGTTTAAATGTCAAATTAATAATTTTGATGGGGCGAATAAAGAGGTAAAACGAGTTGGAAAATGTTCCTTAGAACAACATATACTTTTAAAATAAATTATACTTCTTAAATAATGCATTCCTTTATTATTGTGTTATTTATTTATTTATTGGTAAGAGTAATAGTATTTAATATTTCAGATTTATTGCAATATCTGACTTTATTAATTTGATTTTTTAATTTCTGTCGTTTTTATTTATTTATTTATTTTTTTTAGTTAAAAATTTGTCTAGTTTTAGTAATATATAAACAAACACTATTTTAAAAATTTCAATTTATTATTCCAAATAAAAAATGAGAATTACCTATTATAATATAATAAAATAGTAAATATAATACATCCTTAATTTGTTTTTTATATTTATTTTTTCAGTAAATTGAGAAACAATCATCTGAAATACACTGCATTGCTTATTTAATTTACTGTCGTGAAATGCTAATTTGTTATTGTTACGGGAGGACTCAAAACAAAATAATAATAATAATAATAATAATAAATAAATAACACATTTCAAAGGAATATATATATATATATATATATATATATATATATATATGTGTGTGTGAAGAATTATAAATACCATTCATTAAATTCTCTTTAGGTTACCAACAAAAATAATCCTTTTTCATTCATAGAAAACTCAATAATATTTTTTAAATACCAACTAAGATTTGCAATATCTGTAACTACATGTAAATATCAAATGAAAATTGGGTGGTTAAAATTGATCATAAAATAGTATGCTTCAAAACCTGTTTAAAAAACTAAATTCATAATTGATAACTAACAATCTTGTTCAGTCGATTGCAAAAAATAAATAAAAATTCACACGTAGTGGAAAGTGTATACAACTATAACCGTTAGAGCAAAGAATCAGTATAAACTTTTATTTTAAGATTCATCACGATTATTAAATAATTTTAACAGTTAAAATTTACACAACATTTTATGAAATCCAGATAAAAATGTTAATACCGTAGTGAGAAAGTGGACACACGCTTGCGCCCATACGAAACTTGCTTTAAGGATGAAACCAATATTCTAATAATCAATGTGAAATAAAAAAATGCAAATCTATATATTTCTAAAAAAGCTTTTGAATAAATTTGTTTATAGAATACCTAACTACACAAAACTCAATAAATATATAATTTTAAAACATTCATATTTAAATGATTTTTTGTAAATGAAATAACCTACCTGCACCTAATCAGCTGTTATAATAAGTTAAGTGTTAAACTGTATAACTACCGGGAATATTTCATTTTTAACTTCAAATAACAAAGTCGTTATCTAATAACTGGAAAGGAGTATCTGTTATATTGACCCGTCATTCTTAAAAAAGCGGTGTCTTACTAAAAGATAGCAGTAAGTTTTGAAAGTTATCTAAAAGCGAGAAAACATTATGCGATAAAACAGAACTAATATTTATATTACGATGCAAATCTTTAATGGATATTATAGGTTAACCTAACCTCAATAATTTTACGATTTTGTTATTAATTTTGTAAAATTGTTATATTGTGAAGAATATTAAAATGGTTTAAACTTTCACGAAACAGTCAGCTGATAAATAAGTTTCTGCTTTTGAACGTTCTAAAAATTGTTTTATCATCACCAACACAATTTCGAATTCTATCAAAATATCATGATGATCATTATTATCAGAATAATAGAAAACTTTAAATTTGCCCAATTTTTTAGCAAACTCAACTCAAAATAACACCCATTTCATACAATACAACACGATAAGTATTGCATGTACAAAATT
The DNA here is from genome assembly GCA_963513935.1 of Aphrophora alni. Classification (NCBI taxonomy): domain Eukaryota; kingdom Metazoa; phylum Arthropoda; class Insecta; order Hemiptera; family Aphrophoridae; genus Aphrophora; species Aphrophora alni. Next base: position 120,049,980 of record OY740766.1, on the reverse strand, counting down.
GCATTCTAAAAACTTTCCTCATAAACTAAAACTTTACAGTACTGGTACTATATATTTGTTTTGCTTTTAATGTCATTACAAATTCGTTTTCATTGGTAATTTTAAGAATTAGTATACATTTAAAGGCGATACTGCTTCATCACACGTACAGTCTGGATAATTACATTATTGGTCCTGAATAGGAGTTTAGTCTCAATAGAACTTTGTTTTGCTTTACAAATTATATTACTTTAATGACGCACAGTGTTTTGTCATAAAACTTTATTTTCCATAAAATGTAGTAATATATTCCTTTTTCGAGTCTTATTTTCATAAAGTGCCAAATAGTTTTCTCCTATATACAATTTCTACACATCTCCTCCCGTTTTGGAGTGAAATGCAATTAACTTTTGAAAGATTTGAAATATACTCTTGATATGTTTATCTCATAGAAAAATCTTTGAGCTTAAAGTACTAATTAGAAACGAACAACAATTTAATTTTTTTCAGGAGAATTTTTTTTAAACTTAGAAATTCTAACACAATTTAAAGTGTTGCACGCTGTTTAAACGTTATATGTATGTATACTTAAGTTTTGTTGCAAAATTCTATGGTAGGAGCGATTAATAAAAAACGTTAAAAATATATATGTCTTTTAAATGAAAAAAAAAGGATAATAAGTAGTTGGTTTCATCGGGATACTTTTAAAAACTATTATAATTATGTATAAACAAAGCTTTTGTTATTACATATGAGAGTATAATTCTATCTATATACCTTATCAATTAATAACAATTGTCTTGTATTAACACACTTTATATAATACATAATAATATTTATAAATAATATAATATTCAAAATTTATACTTCAAATTTAATACCAAGTTTTTTTTAATGAATAATGGAATTAGCTTTTTAAAAAGAATTTATGACTAATTTGTTATTCAGTACAAGTTTTTCATCTTTGCAAATTTCCTTATGATGATTTTTAAGTTAAACAAAATACAGAGTAAATATATGTTTTATTTATATATCCCTTGTGCAAGTTTTTATGGTGTATATAATATTAGGTCGTGTTAAATATGTAAAGTTTTATTTATAAAAGGGTATCATGGTCGTGTGACACAACATTAAACTTTTTTTCGATTTTGAAAATAGTGGCAAAATCAATTTTCTGACTTCTATCCCTTACCACCAGATATTCATCATATAACCATATAAAGTTTGTTACAACGTGAACTTCAACTTTAACAAAACACAACCTTATGCAATTCTCTGTTTTGTACTAATTTAGCACATTTTACTACATAAAACTTCACTAATTTCAACTGTTACACCATTGTTTTCATTATAACATGAATTTTCAATTATCAATAGCAAATAATCTGTCACAAATGGATAAAACATTAAATGTGGTTTTTACCTTATTTAAAAACCCACATTTTGGACATTCTTTCAAAAATAACTGGACATAGAAGACTTTGATAAAGACTTTGATTCTGCTATTGAACTTAGCATTTAAAACTATTTTTATTTATGTGTCACTGACCATTTTACAAATTACAGTTTATAAAATACAAGATGACTGTCGCAAATTATTATTTTAATGAAATAAAATACTAGGGATGTGGTGTGAACTTCGTCATATCCCCGACCAATTAAACGAAAATTGTTTGGGAAAGTAGGCTGGATAATAGTTTTTAGCTACCTGAGGTAGCTTGTTAAATTATAAAAAATGTACAGAGTGTTTCCAAAATCGTTCCACAAAATCATGAGCTTATTCATCACATCAAATAAATTTTTAAAAAATTGATGGGGCCTACATATTTTACTAAAATGCTTAGTTTTCTATCCGCCATTTTGTGAGTTAAAAAATTAATAGTAAATCATATGGAGTTAAATTTCGTAATCTGCTTAGTTTTATAAAGACTAGATTCGATCAAAATAATCAACCCATTTTATTTACTCATTTATTTAAACTTTTCAACTTCCAATATTTCAAAAAGCGTTAATTACAAAAAAGAGACAAAATATTTTTTTTTTAACGCGAAGCAAACTATTTTTTTTTAAATTCTTTGTTTATTTTAAAGCATAACTGTGGTATCGACAAATTTTGGTACTAGGCTAATTTTGTAAGTTGTTGTTTTTAAAATTTGTTTTTTTTTTTGTTTTTATTTTATTTATTTTATTTTTATTACCCTTTTACCCTTAAAGGTACAGAAAGAATATCAAAACATTTACTTTGTAGTTAGAAAAGGAATTTAAAACTTTTGTTTGTTAAAATTACCGCCATTTTTAAACGAATAAAGGAAATCGGTTTATTACTTTTTTTTTATAAATTGGGTCTTTATTGCACTAAGTAGCAACCAAAATTTCAACACCATTTCAATTACAAATAAAAGGATGTGATAGTTTTACAAACACGTTTTGGGGGCTTGATACAAAATTAAGCATTTTAGGAAATACATTGTTATACACTTTTGCATTGATTTTGATGTGAGGAATAAGCTCAAAGTTTTTAGGAAACGATTTTAGGAAACGCTCTGTATGTGTGTACAGTTAATTATGATATTTAGTAAAATCAAGTTGACTTTTAAATAACCTAAATTTCATTCCTAGGTCAAGGTCAAATGTCTCTATCTGTTCGTTACAACTTTTATATTAAACACTTTATCCTTAAAAACCCACCCCCTGGAATTGATTCTACCGTCCCGTATATTGAAATTAGTTTTTTAATGAATTTGCCATTTGTAATAATATTATTCCATATATTTTTAAAATCTATTAAGTTATTTAATCAATTAAGTTATTTTTAAAATTTTTACAAAAATGTTAAAATCTATATTAATATAAACACTCATACTGAGTAGCAGATGGTGATCTGGTGGGTTTGAAAAGGGGCACAGTTAATGGATCCGGATCTAGGGTGCACAGGTCGACCTCACTAAAAAGGTAAATTAACTAATTGAAAATTCATTACGAAACTGTGTTGGTTTTAAAACAATATGTGCATAATAAAAGATAAATATTAGTAGGGGGAAGTTTTGTAAACACATGTGTTTGTTCAGTATTGAGCATCTCCTACTATACTGATCTGTTTGCCCCAAACACACAGCAGCCGATATTCCATTTCCTTTGTAATATATTGGGTCTCTCTACATAATCAATATAGTACTTTTCAGGAATAATTGGAAAAAACATTTAATAAAAACATAATTTATAACTAAATTTCAATTGAAAAAATATTTAATTTTAAAAAATTATCATCAAGTTATAAGTAAATTTCTGTAACTATGTATATTGCATGTATTATTTATTTCTTGCTTGTAAGTAATATATAGGACATTTTTGCTAGAATGTCAACTGATATAATTTTGATTTAGAATTTGGTTTTGTACATGTTTGTATGAGAAAGTTGATGCAATGTTGTTGTTGCATTTATTTTCGAAGATCAGTTTCAAAAATCAGGCTGAAGTACTTCTCTAGCGTTTTCCCGCCAACCCCTGCAAAATATACTGTCAAGTAAGTTTTTTTTTAACAACAAATTTAAAGTCAAATATTTTGGTAGTTTATTTAAACTATGAAGTATTAATAATCAATGAAATATCATATTTCACACAAAAAAGTGTAAAATTCGTTTATAAAATTTTTAGATGCCACATTTGCATATAAAATTATACTATGTTGTTTCCGCTATACAAAGTATGTGTAGATATTGAATATTTTGAAAGTGAGAGAAAACAAAATTGATAATTTTTTTTCATTTCAGGTCTATGTAAGGAAAGTTCACAAAACAAATCAATGGACGTCCGGATAATTATTTAATACCATTTTTGCTAATCTTATCTTTGATAGTGTGATTATGCAGTATTAAGCTAAAATATTTTAAACTATCAAAACATTCATAAAAACCTGGTCATAACATTCGGATAAAAAAAAGAAGTTTTCCTATACCCACGAATATTAACAATATTTTTTTTTTCTAAATCCCATTGTAAAATGTAAACTAAGTCTGACTTGAACTCCTGTCTTATTCTATATGTGTATTTCTATAAAAAATTGTACATATAGCTTGAGTCGTTATATTTTATCGCGTCTGTACTATTTTAACTGACATAAAAAACGTATTTATTTTTTTATAAAACGGACGTAAATAATTGTATTTTATTTTAAACGTATAAATAAATAAAAGTATATTCCTTTTCTAGATTTTAGGATATATAATTTAAACAATTTTGAAATTCTGTTAGAATATTCTTTTTTTATTTATTGTGCTCTTAACATAAGAAAGAAAAAGATATTTTGTAAAAATTTCTTTTCCGCTCATAGTGATCACGCAACCACCATATTAATTTAGGTAAATTAATGTTTCACAGTTTTAAGTGGAAAAGAAGAAACGGACTTCTGTCTACTTCTTTATGTATCTGTAAAGATATTTATGTGTAAAATAACTGAAGATGGAAATGGAACACGCTGTTCATACCTTAAGGACTGATTTGTTCTTTAAAACGATCTATCTCTCCATTAATATGAACAAGAAGCATTGAAATGTTAAGACATTTTTAGGAATCACGTAATGTATTGAATTCAACATAAATTATAGTGCAGACATTACACAAACTTGGTCACACATCCATCCATGAAACCAAACACTAAACAAAAATAATATATAACAATATATTTATAACAATGTACGTTTTTTTTATTACCAAGACAACCATATATGTTTCTTATGGAAAATAAGGGCACGATAAACTTTTTTTATTTTTTGGATATATTTATAAAAATCAATGTTTATTTTGTCTTCTACCGAAAGATTTTCCTAAGAACAAACAGAATTTGATTGAAATCGAGATAAATAATAAAACTCAATATTTTAATTTTTTGTAAAGTTCACAGTCTCGGGTAGTTAATTTTCTCACAACTTTGAATGAAATTAATTGATAACGCAGATTCTTAAAACATTCTTTAAAAAAAGCTCTAGTCCAGCATTTTGGAGCGATGAATACGAGAGTATTTTCGTTCGTTTTGGTCCTTAAAAGTTACCTTAAAAAATATTTTTTGAAAATCCTTAATGTCGATTTTATAGATTAGGTATTTTTAGTTTTGATTTCGTGACGATGACCCCATTTTTTGATTTCTTCTTCTATGGTGTATACGACACTGCAGAAATTAAAATAATGTTATATTTTCCTAAATCCAAATTACTAAAAAGTTACAAAACTGAGACATAAAAGAAATAATATGGATGCCAAAATAAATGTGAACTTCATCAAAACTTTCGTATAAAGGTTTTGCATAAATCCGATGGTGAAATTGAGTTTGATAAAGTATTTGGAATACGTGACAATTGTTGGAAGTTGTGGTATATCTGTCTCTCTCGTCGCGTACGAGTTGAAATACCTAAGGTCTACTAGTTATATAACATTATAAATATGTAAATATTACATCATCTGTTTGAGAAGAAAAAAGTACTTTTCGTCTAAACAAAGTGTTTTCCGTAAGATAGTCACCATTGCAATAATCTCTGTAACTGTTATTGACAATAAATGTTTTAAATTAAGCATTTTGCCTTGAAATGAAATTATGGTAACAAAATTACAGAAAACGTTCATGTTTAATTCAACATGGGGGATGGAATTTGTGGTTTATATGGTACTATGTGTTTGATGAATCAGATCGATTCATGTGATCCAAGTAAACAAAAATGTCCATGAACCCATGCCGTCAAACATCCGTTTGTCGTTTGTATATTTTGTAAATGAAAACCATATCTAAGGAACAATTGTTTTGGATACCGACACCAAATTTTGTATACACAGTTTGATAATACTTTGTATTATTAGAGCATCAGTTATTTTTGTTTTTATGTTTTCTTCTATTTCGATATTCGATGACTTATTGAAGTTTGGTTGGTAATATTAGTTTAAAAAACGTTTAAAATTCAAGAGCTGTCATGCAAAACAGTAGGTTGTCAACAGAATTTAATGTTTTGCACTAATGAAATTTCCAAAGATCGAAGACTGTGGTTCCCCAATTATTGAAAAAAGATTTAAGTTAGAATCTTGAAAATAATAAGCCACATTATGGTTGTGAAATACAACTATTTTTCTTCTCCTAGGAAAATGTAACCACTAAATGAAATAAATAAACATATTTCTAAAACTAAAATTTTATCTTCCAGAATATAAATATCGTAATGACTAAATCATTATCTTATTTAACTTATAAGCTTTGCACAACTGCGGTGAGTAACATGTTGGATTTTGTGTATCAGATTAATCAGAAGTGTGGATAAAAAGGAGAGGGAATTTAAAGTATTTAGACTTTGGAAGGAATTGGACTTTGAGACGTAACATACAGATGTAGGGAGGTGCTGAAATTGATTGTTTATACTTTGAAGGCATTGGACTTTGAGACGTAACATACAGATGTCGGGAGGTGCTGAATTTGAATGTTTATAGTGTGAAGGCATTGGACTTTGAGACGTAATATACAGATGTAGGGAGGTGCTGAATTTGAATGTTTATACTGTGAAGGCATTGGACTTTGAGACGTAATATACAGATGTAGGGAGATGCTCCATTTGAAAGTTTATACTGTGAAGGCATTGGACTTTGAGACCTAACTTACAGATGTAGGGAGGTGCTGAATTTGAATGTTTATATTGTGAAGCCATTGGACTTGGAGACGTAACATACAGATGTAGGGAGGTGCTGAATTTGAATGTTTATATTGTGAAGCCATTGGACTTTGAGACGTAACACAGATGTAGGGAGGTGCTGAATTTGAATGTTTATACTTTGAAGGCATTGGACTTTGAGACGTAACATACAGATGTAGGGAGGTGCTGAATTTGAATGTTTATACTGTGAAGGCATTGGACTTTGAGACGTAACATACAGATGTAGGGAGGTGCTGAATTTGAATGTTTATACTGTGAAGGCATTGGACTTTGAGACGTAATATACAGATGTAGGGAGATGCTCCATTTGAAAGTTTATACAGTGAAGGCATTGGACTTTGAGACGTAACATACAGATGTAGGGGGATGCTCCATTTGAATGTTTATACTGTGAAGGCATTGGACTTTGAGACGTAACATACAGATGTAGGGAGATGCTCCATTTGAATGTTTATACTGTGAAGGCATTGGACTTTGAGACGTAACATACAGATGTAGGGAGATGCTCCATTTGAATATTTATACTGTGAAGGCATTGGACTTTTAGACGTAACATACAGATGTAGGGAGATGCTCCATTTGAATATTTATACTGTGAAGGCATTGGACTTTGAGACGTAACACAGATGTAGGGAGATGCTCCATTTGAATGTTTATACTGTGAAGGCATTGGACTTTGAGACGTAACACAGATGTAGGGAGGTGCTGAATTTCAATGTTTATAATGTGAAGGCATTGGACTTTGAGACGTAACATACAGATGTAGGGAGATGCTCCATTTGAATATTTATACTTTGAAGGCATTGGACTTTGAGACCTAACATACAGATGTAGGGAGAAGTTCCATTTAAATGTTTATACTGTGAAGGCATTGGACTTTGAGACGTAACACAGATGTAGGGAGGTGCTGAATTTCAATGTTTATACTGTGAAGGCATTGGACTTCGAGATGTGGCTTAACTGTCTCATTACTGGTATATTACATGAAGATGTGGTCCAGTCATTACAGTTCTTTTTATTGAACTTCCACAACCAACTATTGTTTATAATTTTCTACAAACAAAAGAAAATCATGTGGGCGTCATTGAAACGTTAACTTAATAAAAATATAAAGCCGATTATATATATATATATATATATTTATATATATATATATATATATATAATATATATAATATATATATTATATATATTATATATATATAATATATATATTATATATATTATATATATATAATATATATATTATATATATATATATCCACCTATGGTATTTTGTATAAAAACACTAATTTATCAATTTTGTACTCCAATTTTGATAATATGTGAAAATTAACCGCCCAAACCCGCCTACCGAATCACATATAAGTACAAAATATTATTTAGGAGTAAATTTTAAGAAAAGTAAATGAACAAAATGAATTTCAATCAAATATAGTTATCGATAGAACGGGTTTATTTAACATTAACAGCTAAGCAATTGAGAGCTATAATAAATTATAAACAATGCCATGGCTTACTAGGGTCGAGTTACCGAAACTTCTAAGGCAATTGTTTGTTCTTTTCATTAAGGATGTCTGTAACTTCCGCTTTACTAAATACTAAATTCATTTCAATTTATACAAGAACAACTGCGAGGCGCGCATAGCTAGCGGACGCTGAATTTAGAAAAACCCGTAGTATTCCGTTCTGCATCAATTATGTGATTTTTATTTTTCACATACTACTTATTTTGTTATCAGTTTAAATTTTTTAGTTTCACTAAAGTCAAAAAAATATTGAAAGTATTATTAGGTAATAAATATAGGAATAACTTTACTTCATATAACTAAACTGTGGCTATCTACTTGACAATATAAGTGGCTTTAAAAATAAAATTTTATTATATAGGACATTATAATATACTACATAAACATGTACGAAAATGAGCTTACATAGAACAATACACGTAAATAATAGAACAAAGACGACTCACGTGGAATATGAAACGAATATAAGAACGAATATTTTAGAAGAAAATAAAAGTGGAACAAGAAAGACTAGGAGATAAATAGAAAATAAAGAAAAAAAAATTAAAAAAAAACAGGAGACATTAGATTTGACTGAAAAAGCAAAAAATAGATCGTACTAAGACGGAATGTTTTGGAGAGTCTAGTGAACAATCACATCCACACAGCAGTAGCTCGAACTGGAAAAGGATTTCTGGTTGTGATATTTACACTACCTACCACAATCTATCTTCAATATCTCATTGTTTTAATACTTTTAAACACCTTCAACTACAGATTAAAAAATTTAATAACGTTAGGAAATTAATCTGTTAATGAAAACATTGAATGATTTGCTTCTCCTACATCAATATTTGATTGAACTTAGTCATTCAGTTTTTTCATGAATGAGTAACAATATGAACTAAACTTTCGAGTTGTCCTACTGTTAACTTACTATTAAAAATAACAAAATTTTAAAAAGAAATGCCTTTTTTCATAAAGTTGTAATTATCCTCGTGTGTTAAACTTAATAAACTTGGACAGTATTCAGTTTAATGATTAGACTATTGATTCTCAAATTAAGTACACAGGTAAAACTGTATTTGCCGCAATTGTAGTCCAAGGCCTGCTGAATGGTGTATGCGGGATCAGCACATCAATTTGCCGTCACCAGAATTGTAAATCAATCGTATCTTCCCATTTTTACCTCACGATTTTAGATATGTAACGTAAATTTTACCTTCACCAAGATCATAGCATGAACCTATTAAACGTAATGTGAGATAACTAGTTATTAGGTTAACAGGATGGTATAATTTCTTCTGAAAAATAATACAACTGTTGTTTGATAGAGAAACAAACACCAGTATTGTGATAGAATCAAATAGGAACATCTATCATTGAAGTGAACTTGACAATTACATTATCTAAATCTATATTGACGGTTTTGTTTGGAGTGACGTGTGCCGGAATATAAGCATTGGAAGGATATATATATGAGACATCCTTCTGACAGATGAACAGAAACTAAAAACTCACTTGGCAATCTCGACAGAAGTTTATTTAAAATCTTATGTCAATCTTTTTAAAGACGGATGAAGTAATATTACAAATCTGAACTTGTGTCTTAAACATTTGTGTCTTCTTATTATTATCATATTATTTAGTAACGTCTTTACTTTATGTCTGTTAGAATAATAAATCCCAACAACTAACTAGATTATGTGGAAATCGTCAAATATAAAATAATCTTTATAATGATAACTCAATATTTATTTATACAGAATATCCTATGGCAGTATTGAGCTATAACTGAACTTAACAATATCAAAACACACTTCAAAACAAGTTACATAAAATCAAAGGTTTTACCGTCTTAAACCCCTAAAAAATTTAAAAAAGCTAAAAAATAAATTAAATAAAATACCATACTTAAAGCCAAAATGTCACCTAATCTTTGTTCAACCTTTATGTCTCAAACTTTAGCATAGGACAAAACCGTCAAATACCTCAGACGTTTTGTTTGACCGAGACCGAAAGAAGTTCCACAGAATGTTTCTCCTCCGTATTAAAGCAATGCATTCTCCTCTACTCAGCCAGGTCATTTACATGTACTCAAAACACAGTAGAGTAGAAAATAAAACCCCATTACAAAACATATTGATAATAACTTCTAGCCTCTCAGGCTAAGAAATGATTCCTCGTCAAACGTTCCTAAGTTAGTTGACTATTAATTGCAAATAAACATAAATCCTATAATAAACATTCCCCAGATAATAAAACCACGCTACAGTTGTTTATAACAATACTGCACCAGTTGAAGTGTTTCTTCCGCTTATGACCTTTTTAGGTGTAAACAAATTTCATTTTAAGGAAATCTAGGAAATAATTTTCATAATCACTATAAATATAACTAATTATTACTAATCACTAATCGCATTATAATAAAGATTAATGTAATTAACGCCTCACTAATAACCTTATATGTAAAGATTATTAATTCAATTAGTAATCTATAAAGCCAATTGCAAGTGAAAGATTGACAAGAAAAAATACATAGCTTAATTGATGGTAAACTTAATAGCAAGTTTTGTCAGGTCGATGTGGTGAAGGTGATTCGGAAAGTTAACCTCATGAAAAACAATGGATTGTTCCAACTAGTAATAAATAGCTAGTGAAAAGTTAAAAATAAGATTATGTTAATTTATAAAACTGAAACATGTATAATCTGGGGTCTGAGACGCAAGACTGTCTCGTCCCGGAGTTCAAAAATCGTAGTCATGTTATGTAACGCTGAAGTAAGTTAACAATATTTGACATCTTGTCCTTAATAATATTATGGATGGGAAGGATGATTTTTACCCTGGTAAAAATTTGGAGTACAATTTGGAATAAAATCAACTTAAGCTAACCATTTGTTAACTGTTTGAACACTAGGCGAATGTAAGAGGTCCAAGGCAAGGTATATTTAGAAATGTCTATACGCATCTTAGTTTTTGTGGTCACTTATCTAATATATATGGAAAATATTGAAAAGGAACATATAGGAAATTATATTTCCATTTTTTATAGTTTCAATATAAAGGAAAGTAGGGTGTTTCAAAATTTGGTAATACGAGATATGTTCTCATCATATCTTGGTATAATTTCAGCCCTGTATAAAGAAGGGTTAAAAAATGGCGTAATTTTAGAGTGGGTGTCACTATAGCGTTCGTTTTAAGAATAAGCAACTTGTATTTACATTTATAACTTTTACCCCATGAAGAACAAGATATCACGAAATAAAAATTACTTTATTAAAATAAAAACACTTGTTATTGTAATGATTATAACTACACATACATTTTTACTACTAAGTATATCCTCCATGGAAAATGTAATAATAATTCTATTGATGGCTGAAAAATATTTTTCAAATTTCGTCTGTTTTAAGCAATGAAGTAAATATATTGATATTTATAAAATATAAAGAGCTAACTCTCATACACCTAATCTTCGCATATATACGCTCATTCCTCTTACGTATTTCCTCTAACAATGTATGATACCATTTAAAATATAGACCAAAGACACTCGCATAACCCACTATAAAAATGTATTTATGAACCTGTGACAATCTTTATCCTGTTAATCTAGTGTGAATCACTCGTTGTCCTTTAATGCAGATTTACATATAAATAACATTTCCATAGTACTAGAGTTTAATTTTTCATGAAATATAGTCAAATAAGTCTTTCTACAAATCGTAATGTATACATAACATCATATATATAAATGATTCTAAGCAATCGATTTCTGGTAAACAAAAGTACTTCGGAATGTACCTTTTAAAATCGTTAGCTGACTACACACAGAATATAAATTATTTCGAAGAGAATTATTTTTTTTTAATAAACACAATTTTTCAAATTTGTATTGTCGATTCTTTCTACTGCCCGTAAACGAAGGGATTCTTTATTTAACTTAAGTTTCTTGCACAGTATTACAATAGTGTTTTACAAATTACTATTATGAATTTTAAAGTTAAAAAGGAACATTTTACTTGAAATTATGACAAAAAGTTAGAGAAAATCGTAAATTTTGCCCAAGTAACACTTTTAGAAACATACAATAAAAGTTAATGTACTCTCTCCTCTCGACCACCTAAACCTTTGAGGTGTTGTCGGAATACATGTTTACTCGATAGGGGTAAACGTTACCGAGTTCATTATTTGAAGGAAAGCAGTGAAAGAAGGTTCTAAAAATAATAGAAATCATAGTTTTCGCTTTTTACTGATAACTCCTAAACCGGAATCTTTGGAGATATGGCAAAAATCACTGTATTGTGTTTAAGGCCTTTAACAAACAGTTGTAATTAATATGCATTTAGTTTAATATTGTTATTATTTTTAAAAATTTTATTATTATTTATTTATTTTTTGTTAAAACGTGCATCCAAGAGTTATAGTGTTAAACGCCCTACAAGTTTGTTAAATAATTGAATATCTTAATTTATGTTTTTTAATCCTGGTGTAATAACTAGATGAAGAATGTGTAGGCCAAGTTTGAACAAAATCAAATAAATAATGCGAAATATTTAAACATGAAATAATTCGACATAAACACGGTGTTCTGAATGTCAGTACGGTTCACATTTGCTATTCGTAGCTTTCATTTGTCACATGACAATTTTTGTTTTTTTTATATTTTTTATTTTTTTAAGAAACTAGGTCAATTGTTGTTTTGGTGTTTAAATGAAAAGCAGATTTTAATATTTCTAAATTGATGTAAGTTAATTCGATAAAATTATAACGAAGAGGGAATATTATAACCAACTATCTATATTAATTAAAGTCCAAGTAATGGAAAGTTACATGAATAATTTTGCAAATATAGAAATAAACCCTAACCTATGTTGAGTTTATTTTTTGTATTACTCACAAACCGTAATTTTCTTTTACTTTCTTTTTCATAGTGGTTAAGGTTGAAAAGGTTTATAATTGTTCTAAGATTTTGTATTACTTGAAAAAGTATTCGACCTCCCTCCTCTCCTCCCAGTAAATTATATATCCATCAAATATCTTTTGAACCAGAATATAATTTTGAAATAGCAATCCAAACGTTTTGTTAAGACCCTTTAGAGCATGTGTTTTACCGAAATTTTATTGAAAACATTTAAGTAAATGTTTACTTAAAATTTACTTTTATGTATGGGTGTAGTTTGTGAAAGTTTTTGTACTACTTCGCTAGTTATTTTTAATTTTGTATATTTACTAGACTTCTAAGAAGCCTATTTTGTGACGAATCAAGGAAACATTTTCGAAAAAATATTCCTTTCTATAATATTGTTTGCCTGTGTGTCAGAAGATTTTAAAGGATGTTGGTAAATATTTGGACGGTATTTAGCTATATGTACAGTGTGTTTACATTCATACAATAGCTACATTTCTTCAGTTGGAACGATGCGTGTGATCTACATATTATATTACACGTTACAAATAAATATTTTGGTCAAACCATTGATCAATAAAAGTTTTTTATTTTCTGCCTTAAGCCTTTATAAAATGTAATGAAATTTCACAGATTCGCTCAAGTTAAAAATATTTCCTCTTGTTGCAGAATCTTATGCATCCGTATGTCATTACATTCATAGATAATGACACAGGCATCGAGTCATTTAACTTGTTGCTTCTGTTTCTTCTCTCTGTCTCATGGTTAAAAACATGCTTAAATTTGATCTTTACTTTAGTGAGTTTCAAAAAGATCAGTTTACATAAATGTTGTCGTTTTGTTTCTGTTATTTTACTTTTATTGACCTTGCAATCAATATAGGATTCGTTGCACAAAATGAGCTATTATAGGTTCATATTGGTCCAAGTTAACAATGAACTATACAATTTATTATTACTTTCGAATGACGACAAAACCTAATTCACATGTTAAATTTACCTAAAATTCCGATTAATAACTATTTGTAGCTAATTTTAAAAAGATATTTAAAGTTATGTTTTAACAATTATTTTAAATTAACTCTCTTAATTTTTTTCTGGCAAACATGTTATGACATCACTAGATACAGATTTGAAAGTTGAATAAACTGAGTTATGTTAATACTTCGTACCATGTACGGATTAAACATTATAAAAATATGTACCAAAAAACTCGTCTAAAAGTTTTAAAAACCGAAACTACTAAAAAAAGTACTAAAAAAAAGTTAGTACTTCGTACCATGTACGGATTAAACATTATAAAAATATGTACCAAAAAACTCGTCTAAAAGTTTTAAAAACCGAAACTACTAAAATCAAACTCAAGTTGTGAGTTTATTATTACACAGTGAGATAAATGGTGTCTATTCACATCATGTGTTGGACGAGACTAGATATTTCATTGTCCAAAATGAGTGAGATAGCAATGCTATAAATTCTATATTATTATTTTTAAATATAACAGAATCTAGACTACCTAACATTTCATGGCCAGCCATTAGAGACATCACAATAATTAAAATTACTGAATTAGAAATTATTTAACGTCAAAAGGTCTAATCTACTTACAGTAGACCTGCGAGGAGGAAGATCGCAATACCTAGAACTACTGTAATATATCAGGGTTCTAGAATACCTAGACAGTTTATGTCCTGAATTAGAGAGATATAAATTCAATAGCTAGAAGTTCAAAATTAGAAAGTTTTAAAGATGTCGGTTCTAGACTACTTAGACATTTCGTTATCTTCTATGAGAGAGATTGCAATAGCTAGAATTTCTAAATTAGAACTTCTTTAATATCTCAGATTTTAGACTAATTAGATATTTATTGGCCTGCAGAAATAGATCACAATCGCTAGAATTTATTAATTAGAAAATCACTTATAATACAGGATTCAGACTATATGGATATTTCATGGCTTTCTTGAGAGAGATTGAAGAGTTAAAAGTTATTTATTGAAAATGCTTTAATATCACAAGTTCTAGACCACCTAGTCATTCAATGCCTACATGAGATGATCGCAATAACTAGAAATTCTAAATTAGAAACTACCTAGACATTTCATGGCCTGCTTTGAGAGAAATACAATAATTTCACAGGTTTTAGACTACATTTTATGGTAAGCGATGAGAGAGATCGCAATAACTAGAACTTTTCTACAAACTATTCTTTCAATATTCAGGTTTTAGACTACCTAGATATCTCATAGCTGGCTATGAGAGAGATCATAATAGCTAGAACTTATAAATTAGACATTCTTTAATATCACAAGTTCTAGTTTAACTAAACATTTCATGACTGCGACGAGAGAGATCACAATAGCTAGAATTTGTGTAGTGGAAATTCTTTAATATCTCGGCTTTTATAGTAGGGCCTACTAAGGCATTTCATGGCCTGAATGAGAGCGATAGTAATAGGTTCAACATCTAAATTTAAAATTTTAATACTTTACATTTCATGATTGTGGTACTAAGTAACTATTATTTATTAATAATAATATTACCATAATTAGATCCGTCTTGTTACTTCTTGTCGTATCATCAATGACGAGCTGTCTCGAACCGTAACTCCATCAACTGGTCTTATTCACTCCTAAGAGATTGTCGCACATTACAATAAATTACACATACACATAACACCGACACTAATAAATAAAAATAATAATAGATGCGAATCTTAACGTCATCGGTGAAGTACTATGCAAGGAGGCCTACAGATGGTTATCTCTATTTAGCTTTTGCAAGAGATTGATACCTCTATCGTTTAAATAGTAGGAATGGAACGAAAGTTGGTCGTTTAAGATATCGTCTGGTGTTCTTTTGAATGCTTTATATATTTCATATTCTTCACTAGCATTCAAGTCTCTCCTTTGTACTAATGTTTAAGGCTATGGTTACATTTCCGTTAGAGAAAAAGTCCGGTATTTACAAAATAAATTGCCATGAAAGAAAGATATACTATACAGGTTCAACAGAAAGAGCGTTCAGTGAACGGTACAAAGAACACCTTCCCAATAACAAATCCAACATCGCCAAATCCAACTGTACACGACACCTCGCCGAATGTAACTATTGCCCGGCAGACTTCCATTCAACTGCAGAAGCCTTACACATTTGTACAAGTGGGAGGCTAATGAATGCATTAAAAAGAACACCAGACGACATCTTAATTGACCAACTTTCGTTCCACTCCCACCATTTAAACGATACATCTAACAATCACTTGCAAATGATAAACAGAGATAACCATCTGTAGGCCTCCTTGCATAGTACTTCAACGATCACGTTAGGATGCCCATCTATTAATAATTTCATGTGTTATTGTCAGTGTTATGTGTATGTAAAAAATTTTAATGTACGACGATATCTTAGGAGTGAATAAGACCAGATGATAGAGTTATGGCTCCGAAACATGTTATCATAAACGATACTACAAAAGTACAAGAAGGAACTCATTCAGGTAATATTATTATTAATAATTTTAATACCACAGGTTCTAAAATACCTAATATATATATATATATATATATATATATATATATATATATATATATATATAGTGGCCTGCTATGAAGTTATTGTAATAGCTTGAACTTCTGAATTGGAAATACTTTAATATCACAAGTTGTAGATTACCTAGACGCTTCATGCCTTTCTAAGGGAGATTAAATAGCTACAACTTCTAAATTGAATATTCTTTAATATCACAACTTCTAGACTTCGTTTACATTTAAGGGCCTGAATGAAATAGGTCGCAATAGCTGAAAATCATAAATTAGAAATTCTTTTATAATACACATTCCAGACAACCTTGACACATCATGGTCTGCAATTAGAGATATCGCAATAGCTTGAACTCTGAGGTAGAAAGTATTTAGTATTACTAGTTCTAGACTACTGAGTCGTTTAAATGCCTACATGAGAAGATCGGCATAGCTAGAAGTTCTAAATTAGAAATTCGTTACTATCACATGTTCTATACTCCCATTCATTGCCTGCTATGGGAGTTATCGCAATATCTAGAATTCCAAATTAGATATTTTTTAATTAATAAGGTAAATTCTAGATTATCTTTAGATTTTAAGGTCTGCTAAAAGATCGCAATAGATTGAACTTCTATACTACCTAGACACTTTATGGCCTTCACGAGAAAGATAATTAGTTAGAACGTGTAAATTTTATATTCTTAAAACCACAAGTTCTTGACTATTTTCAAGTAGATTAATTTTCTTCATATTTTAATGGGTGGTCCGATATAATTTGTGTTTTCACAAAATTTACCTTTTATACTCTTTTGTTTGAGATATCACAAGAGAGTGGTCCACATTATTTTATGATTTTAAAGTTGAAGTGGCTGGACGAAAGGGGTGAGTTGGTGTGAATCACCGATAATACAGTAACCGTTCCCTTTTGACACCTGTACATGTACTATAAGCTGAATATTCACATCGTTTGTAGTTTCTGAGTTATTAAGGTGGCAAATTAAAAAAAAAAACCACATATTCTTATAAGCAAATAACCACTCTTTATAAGCAAATATAAACGATAATAACAGTAAAATGAACAGATCATACAATGTCTCAGAAACTTATTATAAAGTATAATCAGGTTTCATTTTGTTTCCTGGCTAATTACGTATGTACTAAGCAATGATTGTTTACAAAAATGAGCTTATGGTTTGTGTAGTACCACGACAAAAGTAATCCACGATTATCAAGTCTCTATTGTTATCAATTCTTAGAAAATTTTTAAACACGATCTAATAGGTGGATCTTTTTTTATGAACATCACAATTATAAGTTGTATATAAAAAAAATTAAATTACAATTATTATCTAACCATATTTTTATATTAATAAGTTAAAAAACTATGTTCAGCAGAAGTAGTTGAAACGTCTTAATGATTAAAAAAAAATTCTACTAATTATAAATTCACGTGTTATTTAAAAAAATGTCATATATACGTATCTAAAATTAAACTACGTTCCCCAAAAACAAGATCTTAAATAGGCACGCTATTATATAAACACTATAACTTGGAATGCTACATTTTACTGATTTACCCCTGTGGTCCTGCGAACCTTTAACTTCTTCATCGATTGAAACCGCAAACAAAGAGACAAAACAGTAGCTTTGTGTGGTCGAAAAACACCTGTCGAAGTGTGCTAGAGGACAAACCTCTACATCATTGTGGTTTATCAGGGAAGCTAACACAGGTGGAGTAGTAGTCAGTCTTACTTTTAACCTAACTTATCTTGCATAAAAACTGATTTATCATAATTAACACCTATGAATTATTATTTGTAAATTTTTTAACCAAAATTGGGCCTCTAAAAGTAGTAAAAATAAATTGTTGTTCTATTATTCTCTAATTTAATAAAGTTACATAATTCGTTCAAACGAAGCGAGTTGAAATATACAGTTATCAAATTTGGTATACTTTTGTTAGAACGTAGTTTTTACTTTCTGTCATTTTGAAATTTTGACGGCCATCTTGAAATGTACTTAAAAATTTTTAGTAGGAAAAGGGTCATGCGAAACATTGTGTTTTTGATTCTAAAACCAATGTTGCAAAACGGTTCTATTAAATAACTTTTTGTATTCAAGAAATTGGTCATCGACTGCGTATATTATATAACAATGGAGCAGATAAAAATTTAAGCGTAAAGTAAAGTTAAGGATTTTTTCCTTTATTTTATATTTATATATGTATTTATTGATATAAAATTAGACTCGTAAAATCATCTAAATAAAATAACACAGTCTTATACCACATGTTACTACGAAAACCCAGCCCTGTGTCTTCTAATAACAGAACCAAGATATCTTTCATGTAGGTCTCCAGATGATGGATAGTAATAAATAAATTATTAATAATAACCTTTTATTTTGTCACATGTTTGTTTCCTTGGTAATCTATACTACAGCTGTTTCATTGTTTACAATTCATCAACAGGAGTTGTAGAGGAAAATATTATTACTTTATTATTATTACTTTGACCGTCTTTAAACATTAACAATTTTAAACAGTCAAAAAACAAAAGCATACACAAATAATAACAGTTAATCAGTTGTAGTAACGTAATTTAAGCTATACTTAAAAGTGTTTTCCAATCATTTAATGCAACGGTCAATGATATATATCTTGAGAACGAAAAAAAAGGTGGCAGCATTGGTTTTACAATAAATGACAGTACAGAACAATGTGTCACATTATTCACTTCCTACTTCATATACTAAAATTAGTTTCATGATGACCCCCTAAATTTAATTAAGTGTTAAATTCTATTATTTTTATCGTTGTTTAAAAAGGAGATTAACCTTTCAGTCATAATTAAATTATAAAATTAAAGAAGAAAAACATAAAATAAAGACTCCCTAACAATCGGTTGTTCTAATACCATCAAGGTCGGACAATAGTAGTCCTGATAGAAAATATTAAAGAGAGGGATTTAACCCAAAAGTAAATGAAAAAAATGTGTAGATAAATCTAACATCCATTGAGATTGTCACTCCCGTACTCATCAGAGTGAGCCTCTAATGGTTAATTTGATCTAATGAATCTATAACAAAGTTGAAGTTTTATTTTATGTCTTGTCTAAATATTAAGTGAGTTACAGCCACAAGTTACTTGCTTATATACTGTACAAAAGGTATATTTTAACGTTGACCCAAACTACACATTTTCTATACACTGTTATAAAAGCGTAAACAAAGACATTCTATTATATACCATGAAATCAAGTCTACTAATTTAGTTACCTACATCATATTATTCTACTTAATCCCCCTCTTAACACGCACGCACATATATAATAACACTATAAACACGCTATGTCAACCTTACCTGAAACTCTAATTAACGATTTCTATTCATTACTTAATAAAACAAACCACAAAACAAAATTTAAAGTAGACGCCTTTTCAATTTGCAACTATTAAATCGTGTTTACTAATTATAGTTATTTGTTCTCATAAATCTGAAATAACACTGCTGTTTTCCTACTACAATATAATTCGTGACTAGCGTAGAAGTTTTACTTACAATAACTCGGAAAAACCTGGGTTGGCGTAAGCCATCAACTTTTCGGACAGGAGTTACCTTCAATATTCTAAACTTGTCCTAACTTCTCAGATAACTGTTAAGTTATATATTTAGGTAGTTTTCGGTAATATTTAACTTCTAACATGTAAACTATATACTGAAATAATGTTTTATACTCTTGCATTATTTTAGGGTCTAAAAAAAGAAGTCAAAATCCTTGAGACGCTTAATTCATAAAAGGTGTTTTTCAAGAGTAGTTGTGTACTACATTTATTATATAGTTAAAACAAAACTCGTAACCTAAAATTCAGAGTAGACACCTTAAATTCTCGATCAATAAAGTGGATTCAGTAATGACTAATTTTCATTCATACATCTGAAAACACAATACCGGCTATCTAATACAACAATCTGTCATCTGCCTTTTACTACTCCATATTGCAGTTGGAAACTCTTTTTGTAACTATTATCGTAACCGTACTTACGTAAAATATTGGTTTGAAAAACACCGAAAAAATGTAAGTTATGCTTCAAAGTGAAGCTAACCTAGTTCAACATTTCTTTCAAGTCAAGTATCACCTATTTGAGTAATTTTCATTAATATTTGTTTTCACGTTTATTTCTTCTAAAAAAGCTGGAAACTATTAGCAGAGTTTATACGTATATATAACGAGTGATGTTCGACCTTGAGTTTATCTAAATAATCAGAGTGTTGTTGATGTTATTAAAAAAGTTGGAGATTGTATTGCTCCGAATAGACTAAGTGGTCTTTAACTCAATTAACTCTATCTACATTTGAAAGTTAAATAGTGACGTTTCAAATTATTGAAAAATTATATATTTGGATGTAACCAAACGTATATTCTACTAAATATTTTGTAATATATTCATTTTTTTAACAAATTATTTTAGATATGTTATAAATATATTCAGTGGTTTTAAATATTATCACTTTATTATATATATATATATATATATATATATATATATATATATATATATATATATATATATATATATATATATATTGGTTTTCATAGGTTTATATAATAAAAAAGTTCAATTTATGAATTAATTACGTTATTTTGGGGTAATATATTTCCAACGGAATAGGTGATTTTATCTTTTCAAAAAGTATCATACCTAACAGATGTTTGTTAGTGCACCAAATTTATGTTATAAATATATAGATATTTATTTAAAATGGATTAGGTTATACTTAACGATTATTTTTAAACATAAAGAATAAATGATGAAAAAAAATTCACAAACACTCTCATTTTATAAACATTGTAAGCAAACTCAATATTTTTTGGAAGTGTAATACTTTCTAAAGAGGGACGCTTTAGTATTCGAAATGTAGTCCCAATTCGTTAAGTTTGGAGTCAACTCGGCCCTCGTTGCATCACAGTTTAAATTAAAATCATTTTAGTATTGATCATTTCAAAACGCTAAAACGTCCCTGTATACTGTGCTTTCAAAAAATGAATCCTTGCCGAGTAATTTAGATGTCATTAAACTATACCACATTGGTGTAAATTGTTGCACTTTAATAAACTGTTCATACTAGGTGAAGCAGTAGAGATTTAAACAGTTGAACCATAAGGATAAAAATAGAGCTTTCTTAAAATATATAACTGTTAGTCTTTTAGAATACTTGTTCTTCAAATAAAGAATCAAAAACATTTTACACCCTAGTTTTGATTTTAATTAAAATTGCCAAGCAATTCGCTTCATAATTTATTCATTCAAGTAAGAATCTATAACATATTAAGCTTAAAAATTGTATGCCAGATTTAAATTGTTCCTCTATTTTCGAGACAATAGATGTACATTATTGCGCAGTTCAGTAGTTGAGTCGGGGAGTATACGTAATAGGCTATTAATTGAAAATTAATCAACCGACGGAAGTTAACTGTATTTATTAAATTTTACAAATAGTAATAAAGTGAACAGATATCCTCGCTAATAATGACACTAAATTTATTCCTTCCTTGACAGTATTAATCAAATAATGTATGCCTTAGTATTCTGTGTCTCCTTAGTTCATATCGATCCTTCCTGTTAATGTGGGGCGAGGGGAAGGGGGAGAGCTATATATTATTCTGTTTGCATAATGTAGTAGTTAAGTACATCATAGGGGCATAATGTTTACATGCTACAGTCTGTATGCGGGTGTGCAGCAAGGAAGTCACAAAATCAGGCGACCTTCACGCTACCTATCAATTATATACTAACCGTTTCAAAAACATTGTATATTGGTATTATTTAAGTATAGACATGTTTTTCTTTCTTGTTGTTTTACGTCTGACTACAATGTATTAGAATTGTGAAATAGGAAAACGATTTATAGCTAATACTAATAAGCTTTATTTTATAATATATGATCTACAAACAAATGCTTTTCATAGTAATTTAATAAAGTAAATTTTGGTGTTAGTGCCTTAAAAGCCACATATATATGGTTTTCATAAAAGAAATCAATTAATATTTGGCATTTTTAAAATTGTTTATACATTTTGCATTGTTTGGAGTAACGGTAAACTAACAAAGTAAACAAAATATTATTTTAAATAATTATTTCGTACTTCCAACATTCAAATTGAGGATAACGAGATTAATAAAAAAAAACTGTTACAAATATTTATACATGTGGGGGACCCGAACCCTTTCACTAACAAATCGGAGTGGTTCAAATTTAATCATTCCATGGGATTATCGAAAACAACAATGAACAGCTGATGAGATTTAATTCCTTAATTGACAATTCTGTTTAGATTTTATCAAGAAACTATATTTAAAAAAAATATTTTCTAAGGCATGATAACATTATCTGTAATATATATTAAACTAATGTATTCATTGTTTTTAAACCGCATATTGACACATATTACAAAAAAATTATAAATAATTGAATAACTAAACTGATACATTATATTGCCTCAGTTTACACTCGATTGACCACTGAGGTCTGGCATTTGAAAATTACACATTAAATAGTCGGCCCAGCAATTTTCGAATTAAAATTTTTTTAAATTACGAAGAAATTGAAAATAAGATGGTTTTTTATAAATGTGACTTTGATAAAATGTGGCTATCACACAAATAAATATTTAATTATACAAATAAAGAACCAAAAAAAAGTTTGTATCACAGAAAAGGTTTGACGGTGTTCGAAAAAGGATAAATTGGTTTTTCTATGCTGTAATAGAAAAAAATTTGTTTGCTGATAAATGTTGTATGATCAACTTTATCAACTATCTGGAAAAGATACACATAATCACCAGGGCAGTATTATTCCTCTTTATTGAATCTATTTAACGTTGAATTAATGAAAAAGCGATCACGGTCACACTTCTTGAAGAAGTACATTTTCTTCAATCACGACAATACAAGTCCAAGGCTAAAATTGTCGAATTATGATACAAATTGCACCTTATTCTCCAGAATTGACTCTGTACGCGTTCTTTTTCTTTTTAAATACGAGGAAATAAATCAGCAGGAAAATATTCTCAAGAAACGAAGATATCATACATTGAAACAATGCCTATTTTCCATTGTTTGAGATATGGAGTTTTTGGATGGCCCAAAAAAGTTAGAAATCTGTTGAAACAAGTATTCCGAGGTGAAAAGAAACTTTGTACAGGATATAAACAAATATAATTTAGAACTGCTTTCTTTTCAAAGTCATTGACCTACCAAACAGCTATCGTAATTAACCTAAAAAGTTAACTGTTGTTACAATTCTCGAAGTTACACATACCTTACGTTCAATTAAAAAAGTTTTGAGGAGTGAAAAAACCTACTGTTAATAAATTATATGTTAAATTCATTATCTTTTTTATTCGCACAGCTGAATTTATAAGATCGTTTTATGAAACTTAATATATAACCGTTGTTTCGTCAACTGTACTCAGATTTTTAATATTTGAGTCCCAGAAATTGAATAGTTAAATGTTTGTTTGGTTCGATCTTCAGCTTGGTTTGAAATACAACATTACTAATGTTCTTTAACAAATGGTTTAAGTAATAAAATAAATAAATAAAATGTAAATATCTGTTCGGGGTGAATTCGTCTCTTCATTGGCTTTTAATAAAGCGTTTTTACAACAATCACTTTCCACTTTAATCAGCTAGGAGAGCTTTTACTCTGATTGGTTCATTCTCAGTGTTTCGTTCTATAGAACATTATAAAAGTATTGCATGCAGTTCCTGTCATTAATGTATACTGTAGACATAATAACTGCATAATTTTAATAGTCTTGAAGGGAAAACGTTTGAATGCTAAACTTTAGTATGAGGTCAATGACTTAAACATACTTTGTGATTTTAATCAAATTTATTTTTTTTAGCATGCACGCAAGCATTGCGCACACGATATTGTATCACTGGGGTCAATATAAATAGGGGAAATATGCTACTGTTATGGGACACTCGTTGATGGCAAAGACGTAATTTTTACACTTGTATGCAATTTTTCTTCACTCCTTTTTGGATACACCCTGATTTCTCTATGGGGACTTTCAGCTTTGAAGGACCTAGACGGCTTATCAGTCGGATAATGTGTGGTTAGCACATCGAATTCCCGTCGTTGTTGTTTTAACAATAATATACAACGTTCTATATCAATAGGAGCTACGTATTTACATCACAAGGCTGGATCAGCCGTTAATGTTTTATACTTTCCACAGGGATTGAAACTGAGACACTCTAATTAATTATCTTGTCGCGTCTAGCCGCGCCGCGTGTGTTTACTCTCATAGTTCTACATAATTTTAACCTTTCCACGCCGTGTCGCGTCCTGTTTGTTCATACCCTTACTCTTGAACCTGTAACTTAACCACTAGACCAGATGGGGTTAAAGCACTTAGTTCACTGCTCCAAACGCATTGCACTAACTTTCTAACTAAAAGTAATATTAGGCGTTATCTTGCCTCAAGTCCTTCTTTACTACTCTTATTTGAGAAATGTAAGGTATTTTTATTTCAGAATTTCTTACGGGAGATAACAAAGAGTCTCCATATCAAAATTTATATCTTAACAAAATACCCTATTGATATTTTTAGAGATCCTATGTTTGCTTCACACGCTATAAACTCTTCTTAGATGTACTGTAAATCGTATTGTTGGAATTTAAATTTTTAATGATGACGATCGAAATTCATTTTGTTTATTGTATCTTAATTGTAATTTTCTTTTACTTGCAATGTGACACAATTGTTAGGGTGTTTCATTTCATATTTTACCAAAATTAAAATGAAATCAGTACAGGTTATTTTGAGAAATTAATTCTTTTATAACAGCTAAATGGACAATTCTTTTTTACCGATAACTCCCAAACAGGTATTTTTGGAATATTGGGATCTAGCACGTTTAGTTTGAGTCCTAGAGGTTATAAAAATTTATTTAAAATAGTTTGAATTTTAGACTACTTATAAGTTTTGAATTACTGTACTTATTTGGGCCACCGTAGAGTATAGCACAGATGACAGACATTCCCAAAACCCCACGTTAGGAGCTCAAAAACATAAAAAACTTATAGATTCGCTAAAAATTACAGAAAGATTCTTTTCAAATGTCACATATTTGGAAAGTCTCTCACTTTTTATAATTAATTATTTTATATCAATGAAGGTAGGAGCAATCTTGTCTCTATTATGTATTACTCTCGGTTTTGTTCTCTGTTGGTTCATAAGGTTAATAAAATGATCAAACTGACCACAGCCTACGATATCGGTTTTTGGGGTCAGTTAATAACTCTCATTTGGCGACGTTAGTTGTCGATTAAATTAGTACGAATAGACACGAATTTCTGTTTATGTATCACATCGTTTGCCGACGTCAACTGTTGTATTAAATACAATGTACAATGTACCCCCAAGCTATACAAACTTAGAATTGTATTACCCTAAAGTACACAAAAGTTATGCATTTAAAACTACACACAAATTAATTATTTGTTTACAATGTTCGTCTTTTGATAGACAAACTTTGTTACATTTTTTCAGGAATAGCTTGACTTGTCTCTTCTTTCACCCATATCTTCCGCAAGTTCCAATTTGCAATCTCAAATCTTTCATACTTTCATCAAATTATAATTTCATTCAATTCATTATTATTATGACACACAGTGCTTTTCACAAACTATTAGACGTTCTCTGTTTGAAGTTTTTTGTTAATGATGGAAGTTCAATTTTATTATTATACATCGCAGTTTTACAGTTTTAAATTTGGAATTCTAAGTGATAAATATGATTATTATTACTTTTATAAAAAATAAAGGGCTTAATTCTCGTTTTAAACACTTATGATGATTAAAAAAACAACTTTATATCATTACCGATAACAAATTAGTCATGTTTTATTTCGATGATTGGCATTTATTATGTATGTGAATTTAGTGTTCCGGTATGAAATTTATTTGATACCGGAACACTAAATGTTTGTGTGTTTTTTGATAATCATGGATTATTCGTATTATTAATGTGGTTTAATGCCACATTTATCATCAGTTGTGTATATAAAAACTAATAGACGGATGTTTCGGGAGTATTAATCAATTTTCGTTATCAAGTGAACTTAGAATAAATTTAATTTGGTAGTGGAAAAGATAATAAAACTAATTGAAACTTCAAATATAAAGCTATCGGATAATCCTATCAGTCAAACCAGTACAGAAATAAGATCATTTTGGATTCCCTATAAATATTGGAAACAAAAATTTTAAATAGGCGGAAAATTTGGAGCATGAATCCCACAAGTGGTAATAATGATTCGACCTCGGAATAAAGAGAAACATATTTTTTTATTAAAGAGAGGGCAAAAGATTGTTGATGAAAATTAACCGTTAGGACACTATAGTACTTCTTTTCTTCGCACCACTTATAGAACAGTCAGTTGTTGCAGTTCTTTGTGGAGGACAGTCCTGTGTCAGATTGTATTTTCTGATCAAGTTTGTACTGAGTCGTAGTTTTGACTGCCCAGTCCTGGGTTCTTTTCAAATGCGTGTATCAATCTAGAAACGTATTATGTTATTTAGAAATAAGGAACCCAAATAATTACCAATTTATGAGGTAAAGAAATCAACCCAATAAGGAATTAGGTTGAAGATGAATGTGCAATGTATTTTAATTAATGGTACCAATCGAAATTCTGCACGAAAAGAAGCGCTAGCTGCCAAGTATGAAATACATAATAAATTCATGTATCATGACATAATTTGAAATCCTAAAAACCACTTTCAAACTTTCAAAAGGATAACAGACTTAGAACGGTTTCTAAATTTGTCCATGAAAATATTTCCTAAGCTTCCGAAATTACTACCTTTTTAATTTATATGATTTAAATGCTTTTTATTTTCATATAATTACAATAGCATTAAATAAATTATAATTTAAGTAACAGTCACACAGATTTATATGTTGATATTTTCTCTAAAACACGATATAACAATCGTGTAACTCTTATATATGTATCATTGTGAATTATGGTTAAATATAAGCAATAGTCTGATCATTTAAGCTTCCGAAAAATTGTGCCACCAACCACCAAGAGCCACTATTGCAGAGGGGGTAAAAGATAATTTTTCAGTGAAACTATGAATGCACAAATAATAATTGTATTAATTGCATTTATGTACTGAATAACTATATACAATTACTGTAAGTGGTTTTCAAATATTATTATTGAATATGTTCTCTATATTGTTACTCAATCCTCTTTATGAAAAACTAATTGTATATATTGCCGTATATTAATATCAAAAGACAATCAATAATTATAAGTTACAAGGGAGTTAACTTTATAATATTTAATGAATAGGTATTGACATTAGACAGCGCGCTGAGAGAATAACGTTAGCGTCATAATTATTTAGAAAATGTACTGCATCGTGCTGAACGTTTCTATTTAATATTGATCCTTATGCATTAAGTCTTAATGTTCCGCTTCGTATGTTTGATATGAATAATGCAGGTATGCATCGTGAGGGTACTTGTTTGCATGTTTAGTTCTGAGAAGGGAGTTCCTAAAATCATAAACATAGACGTACTGCAATAGATAATGTGGAGGGAGTTCTACTTTATGCTTTCAAGGGATTTAATTCCAAATAACTCACATAATGTTGAAAATAAAGGGTTCAGAAACATTGACTAACTTTCTTAGGTATCATAGCCAACATAAAACCCATGCGTTATGAAATAAACATTGTAAAATCATTTCGCTAACTTTCAAAACAATTCTCTACTCCACCTTCAGATGATATAAATTGTTAGTTTCTGTATTAAATGTTTTCCCCAAGTATATGACTTTAGTTAATATAAATAGGATTATAAACTTTGTATGCTAATATTTTGATATATATTTACAGTATATATGTAATAGAGCTTAAGCGTTTCTGTATTCGTAAAAAAACTCGTGGTAATAATATTAATAATTATTAATTATAGTCGTAAATAATATTTGGCAGATTTTTATTTTTATTTTTTTAAATTTTTTTTTTGTTATGACATATGACAGCATTCAAATTTCATTTCTTGGTTTTTGAAAATTAATTAAATCTAAATAGTAATTTTATTTTACTTGTGATTTGGACTCTGCTTCAGGAAATTATTTTTTAGATAGTCTATTTGCAGAAATTAGATCATATATAAACAGTTCGACTGAGAGTTTTTGTTTCACTGATAACTCGCGAAAAGATATGTTAAATGAGATAATAAACCAACTTTTACCAGGCGGGGTGTTTTGAGAGCATTCCCTCAATTTCTGCGACATTGTATCAATAGCATTTGAGCAGGTTTTGAGGAAATTAAAATTATGAGTGTTGATTTACATTGAACTGCCCCAAAATATTGAGCTGTCTAAAAAGTTTCTAATTCTCGAAATATCCTAAATTTGATTAAAATCAGTCTTCTACTTTGAGACCTAAAAACAAAGACTACAGATAGACAGAATTCAAAATAAATGTATTGAATATTTTTGTGGCCGATTGTTATTTTTGTTAATGATTGTTTCTATGTATGTATGAGAAATTAGGTAAAATGTTTTATCACTATTTATTTTTTAAAACCTATGATTTATGACCGTAAAATATCAGTAATTATTATTTTTGCTACATTGGTTATGGCCAATTTAGTGATTTAGTTTATTCTTGACAATTGAAATGATTTAATTTCATATTTCAAAAGAACACTAATAATAACATGGCGAACAATAGTTGTTACTTTTATCCTTAGCGGATAAATAAAGGTTTATCAAAATCTTATGTTTTCAGGAAATGAATTAATGTAATTTGGTTTAACATATACACCGAATTTTTTAATAAAATTATTTTTTTAATATGCGGAAATTTGACCAAAGCTATGTCGATAAGTTGTATCAAAACTGAAAAACAATTCCTAGGCAGTATCATAATCACTAAACGTACCTATACTTTGCAATATGTGAACAAATAAAATACGTAATTAACCAATAAGTTACTGGTACAACGTTAAGATTCATTAGTTTAAATGAAATATTTACCTTTACCTTGAAATATGCTTCGTAACAGTCCATTAGCTTTAAAAAATATATTTTTCATAGCGTGGCTGCACTATTGACTTAACTATGTTTAAATACACATAAGTCAAATCAATAGACTGTGAATAAAAGGAAGGCATTATGCACAATGAAGGCATGCGTCAGTATTCAGCATGCTGTATTCAGCGTTTACATATTTGACCGAGCAAAGCAAGGTCCTCTTTTAACTCTACCACTTTTTTTTGTTTGAAAATTTGTGCGTTAGTTACGAAATTTCAGCCAAAAAGGGTTTACGAATTGTTATGCAATTTAGGAATAAGCAACTATGAAAACTATGTATGTTCTAGGTTTTTTATCTTAGTTTCCGTTTTAAAACGAAGGGTATTAAAACAGTTTATCACAGGTATGGGCGTGTGCGCTCGGACTATAAAGTGCACCACCCAAAGTATTGAATATAACAGTGTAACAAGTCGTATAAGAAAGGCAACAATACTTATTAAGGAAAATAAAATATTCCAGTTTTTCAAATTTCTCTACTGGGAGTTTCTAGTTTTCCAAAAAATTTAAAACTTCCCTACTCTATATTTTAATGTTTTTATTTATAGGATTTGAATCCCTTTAGGGTTTCATAGTGTTATGAAACCATCAACAAAACCTATTACTTACATAACAGTTTCTTATGATTTCCCCTTAGTCTTACTTTCATGTAATTTGTACACATACATCATTTAGTAAACTAAAGTAGTTGGATTACTTAAACTTCCAACGAATTCCACCACCATTCACCGAGACCCCACCAGGTAAAAATTTGTGTTTTATTTAAATCTGTAAGAATTCTTTCAGTTATATACATTAAGTAAAAATAAAGGTAATCTTGTAAGTGGGTATATCTTCTGAGAACAATAAATAAAGGACAAATTAGTACATGCCAAGTAATAAGTTTTTTGTTACAGGTAATATTATCATTACGACATTATACTTAATTAAATCGCGGTTTGATGAATAAATGATGTCGGGAGAATTTCTGTTCTGTTTTTTTATTGTTATATAAGTATGGATAAAGCATAATTATTATTACCTCTTACCAATAAATGATAAGTCACTATCACGATTCAAAGAGCAAGCCACCCATAAAGGCTTGATACTACAGTATTATTTGCTGTTACATCTTGACCAATGCATATTACTGTATCAAGACGCTCGCTGGTTTGTAGCCACATTAGGGATAAAAGAACAATTTTTTGAATGAGTTCAAACTTCCCAAAGCCTAGATCTACTGTTACGGAACTGTTTGTATGAACTATTTTCACTATCGTAAACTAGAGTTCTCCATAGATTAACTATTAATTAAATAACCAGTAGAGTAACTCGATGAATATCCTGAAGTTTTTATTGGATCCTAATTACAAAAATTACACACATGTTCATAGGCTACACCTTAAAATATCTTATCTCCACTTAAGTACTACCTATAAACAGCTGTGTTCTAACACTGGTTTATTAAACTTACTCGTTTCGCTGATGTCAGTAGAAAATTTCAAGTGAATTTCAAAAAGTATAGTGCATCTTGGAATAAGTGTTCCTTAATCGTAAGGGGTAAAATAATTGGTCAATTTTGATACAAAATGTGTCTTAAATAATTTACTTCATGATTGTGAGGTCTTCCTTGTCCCTAAATTAGTTCTTACAATGTATAGGTTGTAATATTACATAAGATCAAATAGCATTGAAGCAGAGACCTCAAGCAGTGACGTTTATAAAAATATAATGACTAGCATGTTTGTGTGCCACACGGACTGTGTTATCTACACTCACTACAGTAATGGAGGTGCATTGGACAACCACTGGTGGAAGTTGTAAAGAAGGAGGCTGTGGCTGGTTACTAAAGTTAACATTCAGGTAATTTCAAAAAAGTGATCAAAGATTGATGTCATAGATATATGGGTAACTTGATTCAGAATGGATTGACTTCCACATCATGACATCGATATATGATGACGGGGGAGGGGGGAGGATTCATGCGTGACTGCGTATAGGTATTACCAGCCTTCGAACTAAGTTGTAAGTTTAAACTTAGTGTTTAAAATCCTAAATATTGAAAAATTTTAACCATCTTGAAAGATTGAATTGATTTCTATTATTTTTTAAATAAAAATTGACTATAGTATTGCACAAACATTGAACAGTATCTTGAAATCTTAATTTGTAAATATCTCTAAGGTACGAGCACTAAAATCATTAATTATCCATAGTGTTTCAACAAACATAGGAGTGTAATTGGATGGATAATATATTGACAACTTGATTTCCTTTTGCTACAGAACTAATTGATATTACATATTAATCACAATACAATCACTCGCATGCAATCATCTTCTTCTATACAAGAATATTTAAAGAATGTTAATATTATCAAAGTTAAATTGAAAGTTTCACTTTCATGTACTTACTCTCATATACATACGATATATATATATATATATATATATATATATATATATATATATATATATATATATATATATATATATATATATATATATATAAGGGTACAATCACTTATAATTATAGAAAAATACATATTCTAGAGTATGTAATGAAATAAAAATCAAAATTGAATTTAACTTAAGGAAACATTATTGTTTAAAGTGTATTAGTATTACATCAACTTATTAATTACGCTGGCAATAAAATTAATACTGAATTCTCAGTTGATTTTTCATTAGTTAATTCCTGAATATTAAGAATAATTTAACAGATAGCCAACAATATATTTTCGTTGGCTTCATAATTCGTATTTCCTAGACACTCGACACTTGTAGCTACTAGTAATAAAATAACACATTACCATTGCAGATATGATTCACCAAATATAGAAACGTAAAAACAATTGAAGTTCCATAAAGAAATGGTGAATATATAGTAACTTATTCATAGCGTGCTGGAGGGTTAATAAAAAGTCAGCATGTCAGGTCAGGCGAGGGTGTAGGGAGAAGGGGGTTAATTAATTTAATAGCATTCATGAGGGGTGACTACTGTGTAGCACTTTGTTAGGTTATTGAAAAATTTCGTTTTATAGCAACCGAAGAACATTCTGTAAAAATTATATTTGCAGACTGCGATCTGCTATGACTCTATCTCTCTAACATTCGTCCTGGTTGTCCTTATTACGATAGTTGCCACTCGGAATTTGAATTAAATAAAAGTAAAGTACAATTTTGTATTTTAGCTGATTCTATTCACAAATTCTACTTAATACAGTACATGTTAAGTATGTTAATCGAAAAAATAATTTTACCACTGTTTAATAGACTCCATTTGCATAGTAAAATGATAGCCAATATCATATGTACAACTTTTAATCCTCTCGACTTGTTTTTAAAAATGAATTGTTATTTATTGCTACAACGGCTTTTAAATAAATATATGTCGAAAAGTTTTTATTTTTTTAACGTGAATTTTTTCACGGCGAATACAACTATAAAAAAAAATGATTAAAGGATCACTAATTAATTATACAATGTAATTGGAATTGTTAATAAACAAATATAATATAACTTAGTGTGCATAATTAGTTAAAAATTAAACCGTTTAAAAAATCGGTGATTTCAACCAAACTTCGTATTTATTTATTTTTTTAATACGAAAGTGTGTGTTTGTTTTAAATAAAATTTTAATCACACAATAGCTGTAAACGATATCGTAATGAAAGCAAATATTATATTTTGTGATAATAGAAGTGCGATAGTCATGAAGAACATGGCAGGAATCGGTATGTTATTTATTAATAATACTATTATTTAATATAAATAACGTTTATTAATAAATATTTTTTATAAAGTTTATTTAACATGACAGGTAAACTATTTAGAAAATTGATTTCACAATGTTTGAATGTATAAGAATCTATTCACGCCGATTTTTATTAAAAACCTTCAAAATAAAATGAAAACCTTGCTTGTTATTTTAGAAACATAAAAAAGAACAGTTATTTTGCAACAGTTATAAATGTGTGTAATTAATTGTGCAACACGTGTACTAAAAAAATAATTATTAAATAAAATTAAAAACTCTTTGGTCAACGTCTTAAATATCGAAGGATGTCCTAACGCCTGGAAATTCGGATTTATCCACATGTATTCAAATTTCTGGATTAAAAACTTGTCGCATGCTGAATGTCCTAATCAGTATATTGGGTAGTCAATATACAGTATCACTGTATTGCGTTACTATGTGTTATTTGGTAACTATTTCTTTATCTTATGATTTAGTCCATTATGAATAATTAAATAGATCTTCGGTTACACGTTGTACGTCTAACCTAAATATAACCAGACTAGTAGTTTTATTCCATTCCATTTTTTTATTATTAAAGAATTATTTCTCTTCCTAATTCATTTTTGTTATGATATTCTGTAAATGATTATTAAGACCTCAGCAACTATTAAGTAAAAACCTTCTCTTTCTCTCTCTCTCTCTCTCTCTCTCTCTCTCTCTCTCTCTCTCTCTCTCTCTCTCTCTCTCTCTCTCTCTCTCTCTCTCTCTCTCTCTCTCTCTCTCTCTCTCTCCTCTCTCTCTCTCTCTCTCTCCTCTCTCTCCTCTCTCTCTCTCTCTCTCTCTCTCTCTGTCTATCGCATGTACCCTTCTGGGGATATACGTCCTGGAGATACCTTGTGGGATCTATCTCGGTAAATATAAAAGGTAGAAGTCTGATTTTTAAAAAATGTATTGCTTAATAAATAAGTATTACTCCTAATACGTTATCTCTCGAAAATTTTGATTTTGATTTTTTTTTAAATATGTGTTTTGTGGGGATGTAACGGTTACGAGAGACAGAAACTTGTGGGCATGTAAGAGACAAGCTTTTCTGGGGATATGATTATTTTGTTAGAGAGAAGCTTTGCGAGGATGTGAGAGAGTGATTTACGGGGATGTATTATTTGTCCCACGTTTACATTTTATTGCATGTCATTATGTTTATATTTTTGTTGTTATTCGTTAAGTGATTGATTAAATTAAATTATGTTTCATATTTGTTAAATAGATTGTAATTTATAAAGTAAATTGTAGTAAATGAAAATAACAGTATACTAACAAATTTACAAACTTTTTGATAAGTCAAGTTTTAAATTATTACTTCGGAAACAAAACTAATAATGTATAACAAAAACGCCTGGTTGATACAAGGAAGCTTCAAAGGAATGTTAAATGGAAATAATCCTGAAAAACTCACTAACAATGTTTGTGTGAATTCTTTGTAATTATTGTGTTTCGTTTTACCACCACCATTTTAGAGCATTTTAAAATTATGAATCAAGACACCGCGATACTCGAACATACAATTTTATTTATTTCATTTTATAATTATCGGTATGAACATTTAAATTAGATTTGTTACTTCCCACTCTCATCCAGGAACATTATATTATTCAAACTACAACCAAAAAAAGTTATATTTTCAACGGGACACATGCAAATTAAATAAACATATTCTTCTCAAAATGTAACTGAGGTAAAATACATTTTGTCTATGAATTAATACCTTGTAACTTTTATTATTAGTAGGCTACTGCTCAAGTTTTACACAGAAAAATATAACATAGAAATAAAAATAATTATAAGTTAGAATTAAAACAGAAATACCTATACAAATACTGTAATTTGAATCAGATCTCGAGACGCGAAAACGGTAGCGTAATATTTTTATGGTTTCCCATTAAAAACATAGTAAACATTTTTTTTAAATGGGTCATAAAAACGTTAAGTCGTTCTTTACTTTTATTTTTGCTGCCATTTTTAATTCTTTGAAGATATGACTAACCAAAAGGTTAAAAAAAATCAAATGTTCAGCATTAAGAAACTTACGATTAACCCTATTCGTCTATTCTGGTAGGTTACAGATGGACCTACAACTTAGTTGCGTAGGTTCAAACCTAGTTACTAAAGTTTTTTTTTACTGCGTGTAACTATCTCTTCTGACTTTATTAGTCTAATTGGAATACAGTAAAGAAGTTAACAAAAATAATAATAATACATTCGTACAAACTGATAATAAAATCAACTCTTTTAAGTATAGGCCTACTTATTAGGAACGTAAAAAATAACTACAACTGGCTTTATAATTCGTTAACAGCTCTAAATACAATTAATTTGTATAAAAAATCAAAGTGCTGTTAACTTTACCACACAATTTCTGTCATGTTTATTACCCCCCATTAACAAACAAAAGGTTGGGACTAAGGGCTTGGTCGGCTACTGGTAGGTCGTAAATGCACAAGGGATGCTAGGTTTGATTTGTCAATACACTTAAGAAATAAGAAAAAACTTAAACATTAGGCGTACTACGACTATTGTTATGTATACATTTTTGACAAAATTTAATTTAATATCGTTACCAAAAACCAACTCGATTGTTACTGCACACAAACAGGCTGCGCCTATATTGTATGATTTTTTTACCAAATTATGTCGTGTTTGGTATCTTTCTTCTAATTTTTTCATTTACTGTACTTTTCAAATATTCGATGGAAATTTCCAAATTACGATCATGAAAAGAATGTTAATTTCCTATAGTGGAGATGCATAAATGAGACACAATATTGAATTAACTGAAGGCGGAAGCGAGGACTGGGGTTTAAACAGGTTCAAGTGGGTGTGTGTTACCTGAATAAATTACAATAGCTTGGACTTAGAACTCAAAAATATGTCTACAGAGAAAGTTATTTATTACACGGCGGGTTGTTTGTAAGTAAAATAATTGTAAACAAGTAGAACTTTATGGTTTAGACAACTTACAGATGGTCCTTTTCATGGGTCCAAAGTCCACTGACACTTTTCTTACTGACGGAAGTGATTTTTACTTTTCTAAAATTATCTGCCATAGTAATATTATATAGTTTACTATAGTAAAATTCAAGTCAGCTTGAGGCGGAAACCCAGTCGACCGCACTAATCGCCTACCCTTGGTGTCTATTGTGCGACTCGGCCGCGTTAAGTAGCCACTGGCTGGGGTCAGTGAATCATAACTAATGACTCCAGTAACGATATGCAACTTTTCCTCCTTCCTTAAATTCCGAAAAACAAATGATAACACGTGTTACATTGCAATTTTCTGATTATTTAGATACCAAATTTCAAAGGAATCGGTCATCTGTGACAAACACAGAGTGATTAGTGAAGTTATAAATGGTTTACTGTATTAATAAAACTTCCGTATATCAGACGAAACATTTTTATTTCAGAAAATATGTACAATTTATAAACACTAAAATAAAATAAATAAATATAATTAAATAATTAACCAAATTAAATCATTTAATTAAAATTAATATTGTTCCCCATGAAGGCAAAGGAATCAAGCTTAGTATAAACAAGTAAAATAAATTGTACGTATGCCTAAACTTAAAAACTAATAATAATACTGTACAGCATTTCCTTACAGAGGAAGAGCCAAATCATCAGCTAAATAACATAATTCTGTTGCTTTACTGTGTTATAACATTAGTCCTCAAATGTTTGGCAAGACAAAGTTACACAAATATTAAACTGTATTATTGAAGAAAAAATAACATTATTTACTAAATTATATTAATTGTTATTAAATTAATTAAAATTACTATTAATGCCCATAAAGGTAAAGGAAATCACACTTAATATAAACAAATAAAACACTCGTACTATGCCTATACTATAAATAAAGTACACGTACATATAACTAACAATAATACAGTATTTCCTTAGAGAGGAATAGCCAAATCATCAGATGAATCATCACTTACTTCAATCTGGTCACTGTGGGAGTCTTCATCTTCTGTGTCGTCGTCGTTCCCAGCATCCAACACTATGATCCTGTCGTGCAAATCATCGCTGATGGCATCCACCTCCCACATCATGTCCTCAACTTTCTTCACGTGAGTGACGCACTTACTCCAATCCTCCGAAGAAATATTGTTCAATGCATTGTGTAACAGAACTTCTACGGTATTCAGAGAATAATCAGCATTCTTCTTCGCAACTTCATTTTTCACTGTGGCCCACACCAGCTCGATGGGGTTCAGGTCACAATGGTAAGGGGGCAACCGCAGCACTGTGTGACCACACTCCTCAGCCATTTTGACGATTTTATAAACCTTGGCCTGTAATTTCAAGTGAATAGGGATGAGTTCTAGGAGCTCTGCCTTCACGTTCTTCGGATTGAAATTCACGCCGTTGTCTGTGAGCCATTCTTGGATGTGAATCTTCTTCCAACTCATTTTTGGGATTTTATTGACTGTCTGACTGTGGTATGACGCATTATCCATAACAATGACGCTGTCAGGTGGAAGTAAATGCAGAATTCCTGAGAACCACTCTTCAAATGCTGTGGCGTTCATCTCGTCATGATGGTTTGCGTTATCAATTTTCGCAGTTTTTTTTGCTCGAAATACCCATCGTGCGTCTTTAGTTTCTGTGGGATCGGAATGGCCCACATAGTATATATAGCTGGCCCGATCCGGCTTTGCACTGAGAGACAAATCAAACTTAAATGTATATTAACCAAAAAAATATACCAACAAATATATTTTACTATGTATTTCTTATGGGGATTTTTAGTAACAATTTAATAAAACCATGTACAAATTTGTCATTATTTCACAAAAAGTTTAGGTTACTTGTTAAAATCTACTTCAATGTTGTTAAAAGTAGCGAAGAAATTAGTTTTTTCGTTGTAAAGTAATTAAATTTTATTGTATCTTGATGAAATTTTCACCAAATGTGTACAAATATTAATTAATAGATGTGTTAAAATTTATTTAAATCTGTTTATTCGTTTAAATATATATATATTATATATATATATATATATATATATATATATATATATATTTACATCCCTATATCACTATGAGAACCGTACATGGGCAATTTTATATTGAAAGTGGCAGCCGGGTGCTTAGGGCAGCCGTATACGGCTGCCACTTTAAAACCAGTGCTTTTCTTAAAACCTGAAACAATTATGAACAAAATAAAAACATTAATTTCAACTAGAGATAGTAACATGACTTTATCAACCGCCATTTTGTTTTATTTCTTAAAAATAATGTATGAAAATCAAATATTAAATAATGCATCGGCTGCAATAATGATAGCATAATGTAGAAAATCTATACACTAGAAGTTTACACATTAGCCACCGACTGCGCTTCAGTCAGTTTGTGTATATTAAGATATTGTATAGTTTACCCATTAAGATACCAATGTGGCAGCAGTAGATCTGGCAACAATGCAGGACTTCATATTGATAGTTAATATATTATATATATTATGAATAAACGATTCTAGTCTTCATAAAACCAAAAAAAATGCTTTTGAAAAATGATTCTATAACAGTTGATTTCTTTTAAATTCCAATGCTAACATGTAGAGTGCAAGTTGTTATACTTTAAATATTCGTAATTTCGTTATACAGGGTGATCAACTCAAGATGACCAAACATTGGGATCTCGGAAGCTATCAGTTTCTCAAAAAACTTTAAATTCGTAAACTTCCATGAATTTATAAGTAAATTAAAATTAAGGTGTTACCATATTTTTAATCTTCACCATTTTTCCAGAATGGCCGTCATTTTATTTGTTTTAACACAAACGCCATAATAATTTTTTTTACTATTTATTCACTAATCATATTGAAATTTTTTTTTTAATTTATCAAAATCCGTTTAATCGTTCTTGAGTTATAAACATCAGTATCGGTTTTAGAATACTCGTAATTGTTAACTCTAAGTAAATGGATTTTGTTTTAGGGATTTTTTTTTTTTTTTTTTATGATCACAACTTTTTATTATTTAACCGGTAATAATTTATTACGATCGATTAAAAACTTTCAAATAATGTTCGTATTATCATTTGTAACAATCCTATGAAGTATCAATTTGATAACGTTAAAATTGATTTCTCTTCCAAAAAAAGCTCTGACCAAAAGTATAGACAAAATCGCTCTATATTTGACACGGGTCTTTTATTACGTCCAATATCAGTTTAAAACGTTTACAATTATTTATTCTAATAATCATTTTTAATAGAATATTTTATTATTCTTCGAAATCTGTTGTGCCGTTCTTGAGTTATAAACACCAGAACCGGTTTTAGAAACGCGTAATCATGAACTAAAAGAAAATTTTTTTTTAGCGCTTCTGAATGCACATAATTCACGGTCGACCGGTCTGAGCTATCAGAACAGAACGAAAATCATTTGATTCATAATGAATGTCAGAACATACCCTGACATTTTGATACAAATATGTCGAAAACTGTGTCACCTATAGACTATAAAACTATAAACTATAAAAGTTACAAACAAATAGTTTATCATTTTTTGTTTTATCGTGTTATATGTTTGTTATACATTTTACTAGTATTTTTATAAAACTATAGAGAATATGCGGTTACTTGTAAGACATGCTATACCTTGGAAGTTCTATGATTAGAAATATTTAAATAATATATGTTTTGAAATAATTAAAGGTATGAATTAACAAATACAGGATCAAAAAATATATAAAACAATAGTCAAACTTTATACTATTTATGCTAAAGACCGTAGGTACATTTTAAATAAATTGAAACATCATTTTTTTTTAAATATAAACCACAATATTTTATTGAAACTTGCCGACCATGGTTTCGCTAGTTACAGCATTGTCAAGGTAGTTACAGCATTCCACAAAATGGCGCGGAAGGTAGGTTATGTTGGTCAAATTAGTTATAAATTAAACAAACTATTGGAAAAGAAGAAAAGTTGAAAACCAGCATTTTATGTAGATAATAATTTGGGTAAATTGTTAATAATAGTAAAGATAAAATACCAAAAAATGAGTAAATGTTGGGTCTATCAATTATTTTGTAAAATTTGTAACGTTACATATGTAGGGCAAACGGGTAGAAATTTTAAAACTAGATTAAGTGAGTATGATAGAAGATTGAGGTTAGGACATGAGGACTATAGTTTTGCTAATCACGCTTAATAACACATAATGTTTCGGAATTTCATGCTAATATAAATTTTGATACCTTACACACAGCTAATAAATCTATAAAATTAAACCTTCTGGAAAATTTAGAAATTAATAGATTCGTTAAGAATAAAAATTTGTTAGTTTTAAATTGAACAATTAATTCTCCACTCTTAAAACCATTAACCACGATAAGTCATTGTATCTCCTCCCCTACTCTCCTTTTCTCATTTAGGTTACAAGTGAAATACCCAGCTATTGTTGTATATGTACTGAACCTTTTTGTTCTTCATTCTTGTAAAATACCTTGACAATGCTGTTACTAGCGAAAACATTGTCGGCAAGAATCGTACTATGGGAATCGTTATTTTAAATTTAACGTCGATTTAATATAACGATTCCCAGAGTAGGATGATCAGTACAAATAGTTGTTTTGACAATGTAGGTTATCCGAAACGCGTCAACAAATGAGAGAGTGACGAAGCTGGGACAGGCTGAACATTGTACTTGCGATAGTCTTACAAATAAACCGAATAGCGTATAGTTAAAGGTCTCATAAGAGTCATGAAAATATACACAATTTGTTTATTTACAGAAAGCTTTTTTTGTATAGAAGTTTTTGAACTAAAACTTTTATTTCAGGCCAAGTTTTGTTTTTGAAAACTGTTTGATAT
Organism: Aphrophora alni; assembly: GCA_963513935.1. Classification (NCBI taxonomy): domain Eukaryota; kingdom Metazoa; phylum Arthropoda; class Insecta; order Hemiptera; family Aphrophoridae; genus Aphrophora; species Aphrophora alni. The sequence goes on along the minus strand of OY740766.1, from coordinate 120,008,635 downwards.
TGGGACATTAACATCTCACATTCGTGTTTTCTTGGTGGCTTGCACTTGGCAATGTGAGTCTTAAAAAAAATTGAATACAATATTTTTCTCTTGATCGGTCCATTTTGTAATCTCTCTTTTTATAGATTTCTTAGAGGCTACTATGTTTCTTTTAGTTTGCAGAAATGAACTGGAAGAAGACTCACTTACTCCGATTAGGTCTTTTAAAGGTAACAAGTCTCCGTCTTCTTCTTCTTCTGAACTTTTACTTCCTTTATCAACTTCATTGAAGTTGGTAGATTGTAATATATCTTCGTCAAGATTTACCTCTATCTCATCTAGCGATTTACCTTTATTTTTAGCTCCTTCGCTACTCTCAATTGACAACAATAACTTTGCAATTTTTGCTGTTTGGAAAACGTCATCTGGGAGCCTATATTCACTACGATGGACTGAAGACGTATGCCCCATAAACGAAGCGAGCTGTTCAATATCCTGGTCATTTAATTGGAACAATTGAGATATTATTGCTTAATATTTCCTGAGGGTTCTTGATGTGACTGCATCAGGATTTTTCAAACCTGCTATTTTGGAGTGTTTCTGCAACACTTTATAACCAGTGATCGGATTAGTAGTATTTACATTTGCAAAGAGGAATATGTTCTCTGATGGAATAAAATTGCTTCTTAATTTAATCAGCAAATCTTTTGCACGTCAAAACTGAACAACACAGGTGTCACTTTTCGTTTTCCCTGATTGACCACCCGTTTAAATTTTCTTATAAGAATCATTTCAATAGGTCTCACTACTTGTTCGAACTCCTCATAATTATGGTTATTTGAATATTTTCATATAGATCTAGTGGAAGTCTCTGAAGCTCACCTACTCGTTTTCTGCACAAAAGGAGTACTCTACAGTATGTAGTCTCAACCAACTGACGGTAGGCACGCAGATCACACAGTATTTGTGGTACCGTAAAGGTAGTTCCCCTTTTTTCGTAGTAAATCAATTAAATGTTTTCTCTCCTTAGATTTAATTGGTTTTGAATTTATTCGTTCAACTTCAATTTCGAATCGATGGTTTCTTAAAAGGTGTCTAGCAAATGTAGTAACTAGTGTCTCACAATAAAAACAAAAGTCTTTTCTTCTAACGCGCTTAGGTTTATTATTATCCTGAAATAAAAATGTGTTATTTTCAGAATTATTACCCGAATACGGTTTGTTTTGGAGATCCCAACTTTCAGTTAACAAACTTCTTTGGGGTGAATTTGTTTTATCAATAATATTTTCTTCATATCTGGCTCCAACTTCAATACTATTACGGATTAATCGTTCTTCAGAAAATACCTTCAGATCGAATGAACACGAGAAGTCTTCTATTATGTTATTTTGTGAAGATGTCTGGGCTTAAAAATCTGTATTACTACCACTACTACTATCAGGGACATATTCTGGGTCAATATCCGAATCATAATAATCAATGGAAGGCGATGGGTTTTGACAGTTCACAAGACTGGTTCGAGTCAAATTTTCATCATATAAATAGCTGCCCTGTAAATAATTAAAATGTTTTGTATGTCCTTTGATTGGTATCTGTCCTCCTTGAGTATTTTCTTCAGGAACAGAACTTTCAAAATTAAATGTCTCGTCTTTTTGTTGAACTGGCTCATTTGAATTTGAAACCAAACCAGGAAATGAAATCGAGTTGCTTGATGATTCTCCATCAGAGCTATCACTGTACGGCACAAGTGGCTGAAAAATTGGCGTTATGCTCTCAGTTTCTTGAAATAAAAACATTTTCCATCCTAAAAAGCAAAACATTGTAGATTTGTATTATTGTTATTATAACATAGATCTATTAATATCTAAACATTTTAAATTATTTAGACATAGGCATTTATTTTCAATATAAAAGATTTAAACATTCTTTTCGGGATCAAAACTATGGCCTAAATGCAAAAAATTGTTAACAAAGTTAGAGTTTTTATAACAATACTTCCAACTATGTATGTATTTCTGGACATAATGTAGTTAGTAGTTATTTCTTGGATGTTACTTTAAACTTCCATTATTTGTTTCATTATTTTAAAATAATTTTTTAAAGTCTGTTAGATTGTTATAAAACATTGTAAACAACTAACTTTAAAATAAAATATATTAAACTAGCGGAGCCATGCGACCTTTCATAGTTCATGGGAAAAATAAACTATTAACTAATGATTGACTCAATTCTAACATTGTACGTACATTCTAACATATTAATTACATCCTGATATTTCTTGAATCACCATGCATAAACATATTTATTAGGTATTACAGAAGAATATTATCATATAAATCTACTTAAACATTATCCATAATAAACATTTATAACAATAGAGAGTTTTTAGGTAACTAGTAGGCCTACAGCAAAAGAGGTTTAACCGCAAAGACACTTCTCTTGCAAAATAGGTTTGACGTTTCAATGTGTACCCACATTCCTGTCAGAGATAAACTATAGAGATAGTTTAATAGAAACAAGATAATAGACTCGTTGAAAGGGACAAATTACCCTTTTGAAATACACAACTGCCTTATACAATATTTAAAACTTATATAAAAATAATCCCACATAAATTAATAATAATTTTTCAGTCTTGTTAAACAATGGGGTCCGGGCAAGCTAAGCCGATTAGTGCCAGGTGACCGAATCTCTACCTAACTACGACCATTCCAGAACTATAGTGGTGGTCGGACTATATTCTTAGAAGACATATATTTTACCCTTTTATGTCAAAACTTAACAAATCTCTCTGCAAGATACTGTTGCATTGAAACTATCTGGTATTCCCCACAGTTTAAAGACAATAGGCCTATAAGAAATTTTCTAGGTTAGGAATTCCTTTGATTCCTTTGATTGAAAGATGTCATTTAAGCCTAAATGGTTATAAACAGAAGCTTGTTAGAATACAATGGTATCCCTCTGTATTCTTTGCTACCTGTTTACTGGGAAAGCAACCACTGGCCTAGGAATTAAATAAACACAATATTTCTTAGAAACAGTAGTTTTAAGGTTAAGTTTTCAATAACTTCAAGAGCAGCAGTAGAATATTTTAAAACTTGTTGACAGGTGACAAGAATAGGTTTTAAAGCAAGGTAGGATTCCTTACTGTAGGCATCTACTTAATCAAAGGACTACAAACCTTGTTGAATGAATTTCAAACAGATTAATAAATATAAGCAAAATCCCTCAACCATTTTTTAATGTTATTATTTTTTTCCTTACAAAATTATCAATTTCTTCAAGAGTTCCTACAAAATCGTACCGTAATGCTATTTTTGCTAGATAATCTATAGAAAAAAAAACTGTAGGCCTATTTACGATAGTTTGATCTAGAAGCCACAATTTCTGGCAATTTTAATGAAAACTTTGAGAAGATGTCTCTTTTAGTTATTTCTTGGGAAAATACAAAATATTAAAGTTTGAAATTTCGTTCCAAAAACGTTTCCCTAAAGGCCTATTGGGATATAAATATTTAACGGTTGGTTGTAAGTAAATAAAACTAAAACCATTTGATTTAGCCGACAATATTGGATGTTTTTTTATTTTACAAATAAACATTTTCATAGGTTGTTAAGGTTTAAAATTGATAAAAATAATATTTAGTTTACGTAATTTTTTTTTTGTTTTATAATTTCTATAATTTAGGGTAATTGTTTTCATTTCACCTCAAATAACTTACACTTATACCAAAAAAAAAGATTATATAAATATTGCTCAGACAAGTTTATATTTATTTATATTTATAAATATACCATACACTAATAAATAGAGAATATTGATGATAATAATGATGAAATAACATTTAGTGTAGCTATATTGGTTTTTCAGAAATAAGTACATAAGAAATTACAACATCTTATAAATATTTTTGCAGAATCTTACTATACCCATTAAAATATTGTTTTGCAATGTAAACGTGATGGTATTAATACTTAACCATTTATTCGAGAAGAAGAAAGAAACGAAAATAAACAACAAAGATTCACAATTTGTCAAACACTTTGAAAATGTGTAAACATTTTAATTTCAAGAATGCAGTTGAGACTATTACAAACATTTAATTAATTTTGAATTAAATGCAGTAAACTGAATCCTATATATCTATCCATTCTCTATTAAAAAAATAAAATAAAACGAGCTCAGCATTACCGCTGTGCACATGTTCCATATTTTCATACTTGATTGTTTATTTTGGATTTGGTTGGATTTGATTATTTTTGGACCAACTACATTAAAACCCATTTAAAATTTTTACTCAGTATATTAAAAACGTATATAGTTTGGGCAAAATCTATACCTAAAGTTTTATTAATTTTTTTGTGGGATGAATTTCGTTAAAATGTGGGATCCACTACATTAAAAGAAATGCCAAATTTCCACTTAGTAAATTGAATAACTGAAATATTGTGAGTTTGGGCAAACTCAGTCAATAAATAGATATTTTTTTAAATATATTGATGGGTTTTTTGAAAAGTGGTGTCCACTATTATGTAAAACACAGAAGTAAAATTCCGACAGTACTTAGAAAATCTGAAATAGTGTTAGTTTGGGCAATATCTGTTATTATAATAATGTTTTTCAAATTTTGTTGATTTATTTTGAATTCGGTTTAAGAGTGGGATCCACTACAAAAAATTTAAATAAGCGATAAATAAAGTTAAGAAATCTAAATAATAGCTAGACCCTATTTTTAACAAGCAGGTTTTGGTACAACTATTAAATAAACATGAAATGTCGGTAGTTCTTCTCATACATCATATCCAGGGTTAGGCCTATCACATTTGTTGTTAATTCCGTCTGTTTATTCTAGCACATACGCATCACAATAATATTATGAAATTACTAATGACGCTATAAAGTAACATTAATAACTATAACTTGAACGTACCTGCTTTGATATCAGTTGCTTGTTTCCTTCCATTTTACACACAAGACGCAGAGTTGAGCATTCAAAGCTGTGGACAAAGTTGAATATTACTGTCCAGTATCCAGCCCCTAAAACTGTTTTGTTGGCAACGATACTCGATACATTTCTCGGAATTATTGAGGCCGCCTGAGCGTGAGAAGTAGAAGACCGAGTACTATTTGTATTTACTAAGTATTATAAAACTCCATCCCAATATGTATATGTTTACATACTTTTATTTATTGTTTTATCTGGTGTGTGGTGTACTGTACGACGGAAGTGAAAATGTCTATGGTGATCAAAACCATTTCACAGTAATAGTTACATTTCAACAATTATGAGACTTATCGTATTCTCCATACAAACGACGGTCGTTTCGGCTATTTAGCCATTTTCAAGTCACTGCTGTTTAATTGTTGAATTTTAGTCAATATTCGAAACGGCGACATCCAAACAATATAGTAGTTACATTGTATGATTGATATTAATAATTATTATTAATAACGTAATACTATTATTATTATTTATTGCATTGATTTAACCTAAGAAAATTATTGCATAGTTTCTTTTGCAAAAGAGTAGGCTAAATCACCTACTTGACATGAGCAATTATTTAACCTTAGAACAATATTGAAAATATAATTGTACAACAGCTCCTTAACGTGAATATTAATTTAACCTGAGAAAGTTACTACATAGTTTTCTTATAAAAGATTACAGCACCTCTTTAACAAGAATATTCATTGTTCCTAAGAAAGTTATTGTATAGTTTCTTTTATAAAAGTGCAAAGCATCTCTTTAAAATAAACATTTGTTTACCCTGAGAAAGTTATTGCGTAATTCAGAATTGCAACATCTCCTTGACAAGGAAATTAGTTTTTTCTGAGAATGTTATTGCTTTTTTGGTTTTCTGTAAGATTTGCGAGGTCACCTTGAAAAGGAAATAAGTTTTATCTGATAAAGTTATTGTTTAGTTAGTTTTCTTTAGGACTGTGAATCTCATTGACAAGAAAATAAGTTTTATCAGAGAAAGTTATTGCTTAGTTGGTTTTATATAAGACAGCGAGGTCTCCTTGACAAGGAAATAAAGTTTTATTCGAGAAATATATTGCATAGTTTATTTTATAAAACAGTACAGAACCATAAATGTTGAAGCTTTCTAGGGAAGTTTTTGCATACAGCACTTTCTTTTTTAGTACACTCGTTTTTTCGCTCGAAAATACCCGAATGAGCTTGACGAATGAAACCTAATCATCACGAAGCGTAACGCGTGACGGATGACGCTTCACACTTATTCACAGCACAGGACCATTGTTATCACACCAAAAATAATAATAAATACTAAAAGTTATTTCAAAACCTTAATTTGTTTTTTACAATGATTTATTTTGGTCAACACATTGACAATCGAACAATTTACCAACAATAATGTATTGGTTGTAGTAAAGACCACCTCTGAAAAATGGCCCCAATATTTTGTATAGTTTGTCCAAACAGCCGTGCGCTCTAAAGGATTAGGGTGACCCTTGCTCCCCAACGCGCAGACACACTCACACGTGCGGCTTGGCCTACCTGCTGCTAATGGTTCTTCTATGAATCATAATCTAGCCCTTGTGCTACAAAATCAATTTTTTCTAGATTTTAACTTTACTAAAATTTTACTCTAATTACTGAACTCTAAATATTATTTCTAGCACAATGAGTCCAAACACGGTACAATATTGTGACAACTCTATGTGGTTTTATGGTCAGTAGGTTACAAAATCATAAATTTGACTACTTAAAAATGGTTATAGACATTTTATTTGAATTAGCACGATCACAATAACATACATAATAATTACAGTAATTCTAGCAGTGTTTTCAAACGTACCGGTATGCAAAAAAAAAACAAAGAATCTAAATCAGAATCAATATAGGCTAACAGTGAACGTATACTAAAGTAAAAGAAAATACAAATAATTACAAATTCGTTTTAAATGTTACTTTACAATAACATTTTCCATTGTATTGATCAGATAACTATTACATTAGACTTCTGATTATTACAATATAAAACACGTGATAAAGGACACGTTTTAAGTATTTTCTAGTTTTTAAACTCAAAACCCGGTTAGAGTTGTCACAATTGTACCGTGTTTGGACCCATTTTGCGAAAAATAATATTTAGAGTTTAGTAATTAGAGTAAAAGTTAGGTAAAGTTAAAATCTAGAAAAAATTGATTTTGTAGCACAAGGGCTAGTTGGTGATTCATAGAAGAACCAATAGCAGCAGGTAGGCCGATTGATATACTATAAACACTTATAAAATACTATATTTTATAAGTGAAATACTACCAAACGACGATAACACACAACAAATGTCTACGTGCATTTCAAAACTGCTTAAGCGACTTGGGGTAAAACAGAAGGCCAACAGGATGTCAAACTGGCAACAGTGCCGGTTCTCTTTGTGATATTTCGGTGGTTAAAATATACACCTTAGTTGCCATAATGGTATCGCAATGTAAAATATATACAGTGGCCTTCGTAATGTTAGAAACGTCAAAAGCTGCAACAATGATGTTAATTTAGTGATTGAAAAAAAAAATTGTATTTTAAATTTTTTGAGATATCAAAATGTATAAAGTAATTGATATCACCTTGCAAAGCCACTATACATTTCTAAAAAGAAATATACTCTATTCTTTTAAGGGGCTGCCATATTGTATGGATATGAAATGATGCCATAATGATAGTGGGATTTATATATATATAGGCTATATATATATATATATATATATATATATATATATATATATATATATATATATATATATATATATATACAAATCATCGTCTATTTCGATATATATTTTTTAAACGAATTGAGAGATTTAAACAAAATTTACCACACTTCTTACTAATATATTTATACACATTTTGTGAAAAAATCATCAAGATATAGTAAAATTTTATTGATTTACAACAAAAAAAAACAATTTCTCTTAACTAATTAACAAAATTAAATAAAATTTAATAATTATGACAACAAAATATATACGTACATGTTGTGAAAATTTCATCAAGATACAATAAAATTTAATTACTTTACAACGAAAAAACAAATTTCTTCAAAACAACATTGAAATAAATTTCATAAAATATATAAATAAATTTTCAAATAAATAAAGTAACCTAAACTTTTTGTGAACTTTATTGAAATGCGACGATACGCCTTTTTTAAATCATTTGCATCTCGAAAACCACCCAACGGATTTGAAATATCAAAACATTTTTGAATTCACAATTAAATTTTCTATAAACTATCAAAGCTAGACTTCTATAACTATCATATCTAGACTAATAATAATTAAACAATTTACAACCATTTACCGCTATCGGTCTGGTTGAAAATAGTGTCAAATTATAACTTGTATAGGCCTAGTCTATTTATTTATAGATTTTGTTAAAATTTTCAGGAAATGTTCTATATGACTATATAAAAATCATACAAAAATTTGAAAATGATATATACACAATGTTTTGATTTATGAACGTGTATAGCAAAAATGTAAACGATTTCTAAATACTGTTATTTTTATTGGTTTATTAGGCTACATACGTTTATTAATCGCTGTAGTTATATTCTGATATACCAAATTATATAAAATGTATAGAATTGTGAATTCAATTTTTTTTTAGATAATTAACATCCGTTTAACGGTTCTCGAAATAAACACAATTTAGTAAACCAACGTATTCTGTTTTGATTTTCGTACAGAGAGTATACAAATTGGGTACGCGATAGTACAAAAACGCTTATTTTTTAAAACGGATTTGGATTCCTCATAAAAAATACTATAAATTATAAATTTTATGTTTATATGTACGGACAATTATAGTTTAACTTTTTGAATTAATTTACGCCAATGCATATTTAAAATATACAATTCATCATGGTTTTTAATACAAGTTAACCTAACAACTAGTAGCCTACTAATAAAGATTTTATAGAAAATTTTATTGTGAATTCAAATATTTTTTCAAAACAAAAATCCATCAAACGGTTAAAAATATATATAAATAATGTTGAGTAGCCTACGTTACCGAATACCCCAACATCCCGAACTTGAATTTAATTTCACGACTGATAGGCCTACCATTGTTTCATTATGTAGCCTTTGTTCAGGTATGATCAGTGATTATAACTACATGTTTCTAGTAATAACTTTAAAAATTTTAAAAGATACCAAGAATTTAATTTAATTTTTAGAAAATGTGACCAAATATATTCAATAATTGACGTTTTATTTTATTTGTTGGTATATTTAATTCGGGAATATTTTTGTGGCTGATATTTGAGTGAATTGGCACTTGCTTTGACGTTGGCAAGCCGTAACCGTGTTTGGGAATTGACACCAAACTTTTGTTGCAATATCTCCATGTTAGGTTAGATATCTGTGTATTTATCGTTTTTGTTGATAAGATGTTCACCAAAAGCAGAGTTTGTATATGAAGTCCTCTTAGGGAAGTGTTCCTTAAAACTTTTGTTGAAAGAGCGGGCAGTCTGTCCTATATAAAAATTCGGACATTCATTACTGTAGGCCTATAACAAGTGATATTGTATGTGGCAGTCTTATCGTGTTTGTCATTATGTATGTCTTTTTTTGGGTTATTTAAAAAATAGTATAGTTTGTTTGAGGTATTGAAAGCAACGGTTACGCTCTCTTTAGCCAGTCTACGTTTTGGAGTATGACTCAATGCTGATCCATATTCTGTGGAGACGTAAGTTTGCTTTTTCTTTTTAATAATGGGTTTCTTATTTGTATGTTACCTGATGAGTTGGTCGATATCTGAGCTCTTGTACCAATTGTATACTGCGATGGGTTTAATTATGTTTACTTCCTGTTCATACTTCTTCTTGTCTAGAGGTACTGAGGCTAGCCTGTTAACGAAATTATTGTAAGCTGCCATTTTTATATGACATGGATGATGGGAAGAAGCGTGTATAGTCTGGTTTGTTGTGGTAGGTTTTCTATAGATGTTGAACTTAACACTATTGTTTATTTTTGAAATTGATAGGTCTAAAAAGTTTAAATTGTTATTTGTTTCACTTCAACCGTGAATTGGAGTTTTGGATGCATTGTGTTTACGAAGTTAATCAGAGTTTTTAATTATCTATTGTTGCCATAGAAAAGTACTATAGTATCGTCTACATACTATCTGAAGACTATTTTTGGCCTATTTTGATTAATTTCCGACCAGAGATGTTTGTTTTAGATTTGTCCTTCCAGCAGAATTTTGTCCTTCCTTACTTCCATAGACAGACGAATCTCGCAACAGTTTTTCTGTCGAATCAACGAGCTCTGAAAAAACAGTTTTTTTAGCTGTATACGACACCGGTCTGTATTGCGGTCGGCGTTTTGTACATATCATAGGACCGCTACTTATTATTTTTTTCAAACTCTTAAGAAGTTTGATAACGAATTTTCGTTATAAAGATTATATTAAATAAAGATTTTATTAAAATTTTCAGGAAATGTTCTTTATGACTATATAAAAAATCATACAACAATTTGAAAATGATATATACATATTTTTTTGATTTATGAACGTTTATAGCAAAATAGTAACCGATTTCTAAATATTGCTATTATTATTGGTTTATTACATACGTTTATTAATCGCTGTAGTAATATGATATACCAATTTATAGAAAATTTAATTGTGAATTCAATTTTCTTTAGATAATTAACATCCATTCTACGGTTCTCGAAATAAACACAATTTAGTAAACCCGTGTACATTAGCGTTTGAATTTTATTGAAATGCAATGACACGCCTTTATAAATCATTTGTATCTCGAAAACTACCGAACGGATTTGAAATATCAAAAAAATTTTGAATTCACAATTAAATTTTCTATAAACTATCAGATCTATGCTAATAGTATAATTATAATTAAACAATTTACAACAGTTTACATCTATCGGTTTGGTTGAAAATAGCGTCAAATTATAACTTGTATAGGCCTAGTCTTTTTATTTATATATTTTGTTAACATTTTCAGGAAATATTCTATATGACTATATAAAAAACCTACAAAAATTTGAAAATGATATATAAAATGTTTTTTGATTTATGAACGTTAATAGTAATCGCTCAAAATTATAAACGATTTCTAAATACTGCTATGTTTATTGGTTTATTACTCACGTTTATTAATCTCTTTGGTAATATTCTGATATACCAATTTATAGAAAATTTAATTGTGAATTCAATTTTCTTTAGGTAATTAACATCCGTTCCACGGTTCTAGAAATAAACACAATTTAGTAAACCCGCGTACTCGGTTTTGATTTTCGTACAGAGAGTATAAAAATTGGGCAGGCGATAGTACAAAAACGCTTATATATCGAAAACTAATTATCGGAAGTTATTTTTTAAAACGGATTCGGATTCCTCATAAAATTTACTATAAATTGTCAGTTTTATGTTTTTATGTATGGACAATTATAGTTTAGCTATTTGAATTAATTTACGCCAATGTATACTTAAAACGAATTAAATACAATTTATCGTGGTTTTTAATACAAATTAACCTAACAACAAGTAGCCTACTCATAATGATTTTATAGATAATTTTATTGTGAATTCAAATATTTTTTCAAAACAAAAATCCATTAAACGGTTAAAAATATATATCAATTTTTGTTGAGTACGTTACGCGCTTATAAGTACTTGATCAGCTGTTAATTGTATGCTGTATTTCTGATAGAAAAGTATGGACAATACTGCTATTTTTGTTGGTTTATTAATCGCTGTAGTAATATTCTGATACACCAATTTATAGACAATTTAATTATGAATTTAAATTTCTTTAGATAGTTAACATCCATTCAACGGTTCCCAAAATATACACAATTTAAAAACCCGCGTACATTAGCGTTTGCATTTTATTGAAATGCGATGACACGACTTTATTAAATCATTTGTATCTCGAAAACCACTGAACGGATTTGAAATATCAAAACATTTTTGAATTCACAATTAAATTCCATCAACAGTTGTTAACACAAGTTATACATGATTAACCATGCCTTGTTGCATAACAACCCCATAATAACTAAAAACAAACAATAAAAAGAATCCACTATACTATTGAACTATAGACTATATTTATTTGTATAAATAAACATAATTATATAAACATGATATATGTTATAATTGTGTAACATATTTATAAAATTTTTCATTCTAAACCTTGAAATAACATCTCAACCCTCTATTGTCATTGCCAATTGAACTGTATAATATTTAATTGTATAAAGTTAAAATACATCACATTTTTTGAATCAGAGAATTTGTACATTCTATTACCACTTGTCAAGAATAACTGGGAATAAAAAACATTTCATATATCATTTAAAAATATAAATGAAATACATTTTCATTTTCATTGGATGTTTAGAAATAAGGAGTAAAAGTAGGATGGGTTGAATTAAAACTAATGCAATTTTATAATAAGTTGTACTAAGTAAAATGTATTGATTGTTGAATTTACTCTAAAACAATTATTATTTTTAATAAAACTGTACATTGTTTCTAGGAAGAATATGAACAGTAATATATTACTATTCCAAAAACCCAAAACTATTCCATATTATGGATTTTTAATACATCTTTTATTTCATTTCAGTTTGTAACCAAAGTTTCCAATATAAATTGGTCTCCTAGATAAATTACTACGTAACCATTCGTAATTGATTAATTCATACATAAATGATGTAACAAAATATGTAATAAAGATAATTTTGTTCTTTAAAACTAGTGATATATATTATTTAAAAATCTGACAAATTTATATCTGATATACAAACACTTTTCGACGTAAACAGATAAATAGTTTTTCCATTTCATATAAAAGGTAGAACTCTTTAAATGGAGTAATTATTTAGAATGTCGAATAACTTATGTAATTTATAATATATATTGCACACATTCAAATAACGCAAAGAAGCAACAAGTATACAACCACCTCTAAGAAATTGAAATGGACAAACGGACTGAACTCTAAGTTTATGAAAGGTGCAATTGACGGCAACACTGGATCTGTTCCATCTGGCAACAATGTCCCCAAAGGCATAGTGACGTTCGTTGCAGTCTTCCATACAAATATTTTGGTATCCTCACAAAGGCATTAACCAACTTGCTCTTTTCTCTCGAATTTGAATGGACCAATCATACTCAAGAGCCCCATAAGTCACCTCTAGGGCAAAAGCCCGAATCTCTTCTATAGGAGAGAGTATTGCGTTCAGCGCAGCCCTGGTGGCCTCTCTTCAAAACTAAAGCTGTCGTCCCAAAAGCTATTTTAGGGGATATTAAAATTTTTTTTTTTTTTCGATCTAATATGCTTAAAAGTATATGTATATTACATATAAACTTGATTTAGGCCGCTTGCCCTTGTGGGGATATCCCCACAAGGGACAACATCCCCAGAAGTACTTTACAGGACGAGTGAGTATGCCCGGAAAGGTAGCTGTGATAGTTCTCTCTCTCTCTCTCTCTCTCTCTCTCTCTCTCTCTCTCTCTCTCTCTCTCTCTCTCTCTCTCTCTTCTTCTTCTTCTTCTTCTTTTTTTATTTTTTTTATTTACTCATAATAAAACATTTACCTGCTCAATATTTCTTTATTTACACTCTGGTCTTGCTTTGACTAATTCTAAAATTGTACAATTTAGGAATCCAAATAAAGTTTTGTGATGCTCTCCTTTTGTGTTTTGGCAATTGAGTATTTTTTTGGTATTTTAAAAAATGACTTCTATTTTTTATTTTGTTATCCAGGTTTCTTTAAGTAGTTCAACTTAAACACATTAAAAAAATTCAGAATTTAATTTATTTATTTTTGCATGTAGCCATCTGTATTAACCTGGAATTTGTAAGGAAATAATTAACAACTTTATACTAATGCAATTTCAGACCCGTGAACTCCGTAAGGGAATTTCACATTAGTCAGTTAGTTACGAACTCCTCGAAGCTCAGTCTTTGCTAAAAGCTTTATTAAAACTGTACATCGTTTTGTTATGTATGACGGTAGCTCTAAACATTTTAGCCACCATAATATGAAGCAATGTAAATAATAATCTATTTTTTTTAATAAGTAGTGAACCAAATAAAATAAGTAGTCTAACATTATCCTTCCTAACAAATGACAATTTCACCACATTATTGACTGTTTTTTGCCTATTATATGATTAAAATTTTAAAAAATTGAATTAACCTAAATTAAATGATTTAGAAATTAGCAATTTATTGTGAAGTGATATCAAATCAGTAATGATAATATAGGAATATTTCAAACTTTCCCACGAAATTTTTTAACTAATCATTGGTATAAATGATTACCAATGATGTTTATAAAAAACAAACAAAATATCAAGAAACACATCATAAATTTCGGAATATGCAAGTACTTTTAAATAATAAGTATTAAGCTACAATTCACTTAATTTTTCTGAACCTAATAAATGGCTCTTAATTCGTTGCTAAATGGATTCAAAAATGTTGATAAATGAACCCAGATGAGTCAATTGGTTTCCAGACATTTTATAAATCTATTTTCAGCTTGTAACAGATGTTGTTAGACGACGTTTCAGATTTAGAAAATCATCGTCGAAGAAGTTACCTTGTATATGGTACGGCGTTTTAAGTCCCAATATTTAAAATAAATATAATTAATTGAATTCCTTAATAGAGTATTTCCGTTCACGAAAATATTTGACATTGTATTTTAGATAAATTCATCATTACACACGAACACACAATATATTCATTTGTTTTGTTTATGACTTATTTCTTTGTGGTTTAATTTTTAATAAAATTAAATCATTTAGTGCATAAATAATTTTAATACAGAATTGAATAGATAAATACAACCTAATACCACTTCGAACTATTATGTGTTTGTTGTAACAAACTAGTAGGTTGAAATAATGTAAAATGTTTCTACGAGATAATGTTGGTACATAAATACCCCGTTGTCAAAGTTAATTATTATTTTATTTTTTATGTACAGAGATAAGTATTTAACGCAATAAAACTGTTAATTCTAGGCAACCAGTCGATAGGCTAACGTGATTGAACCCAAATTTCATTTCTATCATTTTACTTTCTCACGTAATATAAAGAAGGTTAAGCATTTGGTAAAAATATTCATGTCAAGTTTTTCGCTGACATCAATATTTTTACCAATTACATAACTTTCTTTATATATATACTTACTCAAGGGACCGTAAAACGGATGTAACACCTCCTCCCTCGATTTTAATCAATTTGGTATGTGAGCATATTTTGGCTATATCTCGGTTGTTTTTTTTTTAATATTTTTTGATAACTCAAAATTTGGGTGTAGTTGACATAAAAAATATATAATTACGATTGTCTCCCAATCCCGGCTTAAACGATTTAGAACAACGTTTGAAGTGGTTCATTTTTACTTTTTTATTATTAAGAACCACCGAAATGACGTTATTGTTGTCAATTAGTTTTTGTCCGTTATTTCGTTTGAGGATAGATGAGTGCAATTTTTTTGTACCGTTTTTTACATCTGCTGATTTGTTCACCAAAAACTTGATATTAATACATGCCGCATGCGAATCCCAAGCTCTACAATATAAGCTGTAATGCAGGACATGCACATATAAGTAACTAGCGAATACCATTTCAAACATTAAATTGTGAAATTTTACTACTAATAACTTATTATCACTGAATAGAAAAAAGTAACGTATACATCCAAATTTGAATAGTTGGACAAAAATTATATTTTACACAGTACTATTATTAACGAGTTATTTTTATTATTTTGAGGTTTGGCTTTTAAAATGGTGGAGTAAGAGATAAATTGTCTTTACAATAGAACGTTTTGTGAAAACAAATTTTCAATAAAAAGTAAGCTACTTCCGGGAAGAAAACAACTTATTTATATTGTAAAATATAATCGCCACTTTGTCAAATTTGCTTTTCTTTTTTTATCGATCTATTCTTTTTTTCACATTGTTTTGAGTAGTGCACCTTCTTATCTCACAAACATTTAGTCGATAATTAGCTTTTTGATAAATACATATAGAGCGAGGTCCATCAATCAATCTCACATTTTAATCAATAGTTTTTAAAATTTTTAGATCGTAAGTTACTAATATGTTCTATTTGAATATTTGTCAAGAAAAATTTAATCACAATTGCGAGAGCCACAAAAAAAACCACTTCACCTAAATATTTCGTTCTTACTGCATGTCTTAAATTTTCAAGGAACGGTTTCGAAAATTACACCTACCCATCTCAGCCTTAATGTCGCCCTACACCCTTTACTAACATTTCCCTTTGCTCTTTAGGGCTCTGTTCAAACAACACACAAACGAATACAATACTCAGGAACACTTAAAACAAGTATATATTTTAAAATATTTTACACAATTTTTCAATATTGCATAAATTTCTACACTACATATATGGGAACTTTTTTTTTAACACTACACTTATATTTACCCACGTGTGTAAGCAGTTTAAAGAAATGAATAATAAAACCTCTACATGTGACTAACAGTTTGTTTTGTTGCCATACCGACAGATTGCGATCATATGAATATATATTGCAGGGACCGAGGCCAAATATAATTCAAGAACCTTGGTCCATCCCACAAACATAACTTTGTTTTCCTCCTGTAGCTTTTTACGTTACAGACAGAATAATGATATTCATATTCTGAATAGAGTACATAACAACATTTTAATACAGTTACATTATTATTACAGTTACAAAAATAGAATATATCCGATGCACAAATAACTCAATTTTAAAAAACAACAGTAATCCAAATTAATAAAAAAATTTAAAGGTAATCAGATTTGACTAATTTTAGAATTGTTATTTCACCATTTTCAAATTGAAATTTTAGAGGCTAAATTAAACTCAAACTACTAAAAACAGATTTTAGCTTCTTAAAAAAGAAGGGTTTGTTGACTTTCATCAAAATCGGTTTAGAACTAAATGTGGACATTTTAAGGTTAAGCAATTACCCATTTTGAAATTTAATTTAGGTTACAAAAAATATCAGCGAGACTTAATTAAAATAATATTTCTGTAATCTTTTTTATTTTTCATGTTTAAAAATTATCCTTCGTAGTGCAACGAATGACGAGAATTAATTGGAAACATTGCATGC
Source organism: Aphrophora alni (assembly GCA_963513935.1). Taxonomy (NCBI): domain Eukaryota; kingdom Metazoa; phylum Arthropoda; class Insecta; order Hemiptera; family Aphrophoridae; genus Aphrophora; species Aphrophora alni. Next base: position 119,991,504 of record OY740766.1, on the reverse strand, counting down.
GAATCAGTTCAACCGCTTTTGCTGTAATAATGACAGACTTACTACTCCGGTGAGGGGTTGATTTTATTTTCTTAAATACACGAAGTATATGAGATGGTGTGGAAACATATTGGTCTCGAGCTTTTAGGTCCTCTGAAACCAAATAAGAGGTTTCGGAAATAATATCTTTATGTTGTCTACGCAGTTCACTACAGCTCAAAGGTGTGAATCGATTTTGATAAAATTAGGTACGTGGTCATATTACGGCAATGTTTAGAAGATTTTTTCAATAATTTAAATATGGTGGTCTCTGCTATAAGGCAAAAAGTAAATATTTAAAATAATTTTAATGGCTCAAAGATTTTGCAAGTTTTGTTAAGTTTAGCTTCTTCATTCCTAAACAAAGCGTACTCCATCTGTGTGGGTTCAATGGGTGTCGAAAAAAAACAAATATTATTTTTCATTTTAGTCAATTGGTGCGTAAGATAGTGAGTGGAATGTTTATACATAGTTTAATACGGATTTGTAAAAGATAATTGTATGTACCTGAAAATTGTAATTTCGTTTTAAAATGTCAAGTGTGGTAGTTCAGAAGATATAATTGAATATTATTTAGTTGTACGCCTATATAATTCAATGACAATTGTATTTTTCTTTCCTCGGCTTACCACTAGAAAAAGTATTTCTTTAACTGATTATTCAGTTAGATGCTCCGTCAGTTTTCAGGCTCGGGTATGGGCTAGCACATTTATTTCTCCGCTTTTGATAATTGTGAAGAATTCTTATCATTTCTAAATAAATTGTGTAAAATTTTCTGTCTATAAAAACAACACCGTAATCAAAATGGATAAAACAGAATTTAATAAGAAGATATACATTTTTGTTTAACATTTCTAACATAAGTAAAAGGTTCACTAATGAATACGTAAAAATGTTTGATTTTCTCTAGGAATATATATATATATATATATATATATATATATATATATATATATATAATATACTAACTTTAATTATAACAAGTACAGATATTCCAATAACATAAGAAAACATTCTTGAATATTTTTTGAACTAATTTAGACTTAACATTTTTGAAATTAAATATAAAATAGATGTAATTATAAAAATAATGTAAGTTCAAATAACAATCATATAATTTCTATCAAATGTCAAACTTACCTAATCTTCAACAGCCTAGTACTCAATATTAAAATATCGTGAACAAAGACTTACCTATAACAAAAAACCAAATGCACAGTTAGTATATTATATTGACTGCTAACAAAGAATAGAGTTTATAAAAAGTGGATATTTTTTCTTTACTGCCACTTTATCCTGCAGCTTCGGTTATATGTTATTATGTAATATATAACACGCTATATTCTTTGATCTCGATTATATTATTTTTCTTTAAGTTGTGTTTTTGGCCGCAAACTCTCCTCGAATTTTATGTACCAACATCTATAGTCTAATTTTTTTTAAATGTAATGATCACGTTATTTTGTACGAAATTTTGAATCAATTAATTAATAACTTAATTACAATAATTTTTAAAATTGTAACTTTCAATCGATAATTAAGAAGGAAAGAAACTATTTTTGACTCATTTAAATACCTAAAACATTTAATCTTTCATATGTCACATATATGTCGATTGTAATAAACGATTTAAAATGCAATGACATTTTAAATTAGATGCCAAAAATAAAAATGTAATTTATGTGACTAAAATACATTTTCTTTTAGGTGTTTCTGTAACGAATAAGTAAAACTTTTAATATTCTCTTTTTTTTTTATTATTAGGTGTCACCCACCAAACACCACGTAACAAATTTAAAAGTGAATTTTTTGTTAAGTTGTGATTTGAATCGATAAAGTATTAACTAAATTATAGCTAATCAAAAACTTACCATGATATTTTGGGTGAAAATATTTTTACTATCGCTCCTTACCTATTTCCTTACAACAATTTTAGTCGTTATTTACTCACAATCATGAATGCATATAAAGAAAAACTATAAATTCTATGTCCTTGGCTTATGTTACGTCTTAGAAATTGGGATAAAACAACCATGTTTATTGATTTCCCTGAATTATGTTTTAGTTCTTAGAAAATTTTACAGATGCCATTAAAAACACTGCTGTAGACGTTTTCTAGATGAGTTATATTTTTCAAAAATCGAAATTAAAACCGAGATATGAGGATTGGAGGTAGTATTTCTGTAACAAGGAATATTTCTGTTAAATTAAAATTCAATGTAAGGATGATTATCGGAAACTAATGTCCCAAATCACAAGTACAAAAACATAAACGACGTTTTGTTAATCAATTCCGAAAGCGGTTTGATTTTATTCAATAAAAACAAAACATATTATTCAATCAGAATATTTGGACCGAACTAAGGTGTGAAAACAGGGAAAGAAAATTCGCACGACATTTATTTCTTTAAAGTATCGTGTTCTTAAAACGTGCATGTTTTGTTCACAATAACACCGTACTATAAACAGTGAGTCACACATGTCGTGCATAAACGTATTATGTGCATGTGCAACCCCTACGAACATGTACTGATAAACCTCACCCCTTTCCCACTAAACCAAAGTTCTTACAGGAAGGATTGAGAAAATCAATAGTACCAAGGTTTTATGAGTTGTAATGAACGTTTTATAAAGTAATTGACTCTACAACAGTTCTGTCGTTAACACATTTATTGCATAATTATATACATTTCTTTCAACTACCATAACATATTCTCACTAAAGAGCTAATATTTTTACATAATTGGACACAAATATCTTCTTTTGTGTATAAACTACTAATCTGAACAACGTAAGCTATTATAAATTAATGTATTTATTCTATATAAGAAGAAATTATTGAAATGCTGTCCATACAATGAGAACCAGATTGAAATTTTGTGATCTTTTTATATCATGTTCAAGGAATAATAAAACCCAACGTGCTTTCTATTTTATTGTTATTAAAAATATTAGTAATGATTAAAATAGCTTTGGATTTTTTATTGAAATAAGCACATCACCAAATCGTAAAAGTGTGCTAATATCATTTCATTTAAGGTTGAGATAAAAATCACTTACTGAAATGGCTGCCATTTTGAAAATGTACAACCATTTGCTTTTAGTAAAAATCATGTTACGGTAAGAATAAAACATGTATAACTTACATGACTAATCATTACTTTTTAATTTCAGTTATTATTGTTCATTTTTCTCAAAATGTAATGTTATGTTTACAGACGTTGGATTTTAGTAATAACCTCCTTTTTTATTGTTGTAGAATATGTGTTACTATTATTATATGAAGATTTTTAAGTTAAATAAAATCAGATGTAGATATTTGTACCAAGTAATGATACAAGACTTGTTTATTAACTTTTTGAAATTTAAATATCTGTAGCCAGTTTAAAATTACTGACGCAGTCCTATGGATAATGATATGGTCCATCGGTTTTTTTTTTTAAATTAAGCCTACCGAACTTTATTAAAAACAAAATCGGACGTAAAATAAAGACCGCTAAAGCGCTTACTTTCACACATTTATAAATATTTTCAGAATTCTTTATAATTTATTTCGTTGGAGTAAAATCTGAATTACTGGTATTTAAAATGAAATTAATATTTTTAAAAAATGTTTTAATTGTTACCGGTTTGAAATAAATCACTTTGGTCTCCTTTAATCCAATCTAAAATTGATGTGTTTTCAAGAAACAAATTCATCTCTTAATATCTACAATTGTTTTGTAAAAATCTTGAAAAATGGAGGTTGTATTTTTAAAATATTTCAAATTAAAGTGTTTCTATTTTGTTATTATTATTTGTTGTTCTGTATTTGCATATAATAAAATGGAACAAAAATAAAAGTAGGTTTCTACTTTAAAAATCTAGTCGATTTTCAAATGATCTTGAAAACTTAGACCAGTCAAAAAATTAATAATGTCGTTTTATTTCCTTCTCGATACCAAATAACTTTAATTCATTTTGTAAAACATTTTCATTCAAAGCTATATTATAATCAATTATATACAGAGAATTTTAAGTCTTTCAGTCAAATTTAATAATTTTAAATCTATAAATCGTTGAATACTTTATTTGGTATTATTATTTTTAGTTAAAAGTGAACTAACTTTAAGGTTTTTACTAAACTAATACTAAGGGGATAAAAAGTAAGTGTACATAATTTTGTTAGTGTATTAACAATGTACTTTTTTAGAGACTGGTCTTAAATACACGATGGCTGCCGATTAAAACTAACATGTTTCAATGTGTGTCTAACAGTCATTTAAAAGAACATAGTGCTTTCGTCATTTATAGAAATGATGTTAAGTTTTGTTCTACTTTACTATGTTTCTTTAAAAATGCAACAGTATTAATTTATAATTTTGTTTTTTTAATCGATAAAAGTTAAGTTACATATAATTAGCTCTACAGATCGTTGTTAGACTTACATTTAAAAGCAATTTACTAAATAAAATTAAAAGTCCGCCATTGTGAAACGGGTTAAATGGTTGTTCCGTTCCTCAACTCACTTGTTCCTTTGAAGATTGTACTCAAGTACCAAACTTCATTGATAAATGTTCAACAATATCCAAATAAAAGAAATAACCACAAACATATATTTTGAAACATAATACTGATAATATTCTCTTTTACATAGTATTTAAATAGATCATTTCCTAATATCCCTGACCTATTAGTTTTACAATTTAATAATATTGCACGCCTCGTAACACTTTGAATGTTAGTCAGAAGGATAGTGAGAGTGAACCTAATGAAGTATTTCTATTTTGAGCAAAGACACACCATTCATCAATCAGTTGTGATTGTCAACCATTCATGTGTCACGTGCTTTGCCTTGGACTCAACATCTCTACAATTGCTCCAAGCATCAATAAGCATACGTGGGTGTATTAGCTTTTGATATTATGTAAGCCACATATATATTTATGTATGGATTTATTTTTTGTAAGATAATTCATATACAAAAACGGGTGCTAAATAAGTGATGAATTGTATCTGATTTATTGAAAATATGAGGAAAACAGTAAATAATATTAACACTTTTAATGATAATGATATGTATTCGATAATGTTGGATCGATTATACTATTCATTCTTAGACTATTATTTTTAAATTTATATTCCTAGGCTCTATTATTCGTATTATTGTATTTAATGTTCTATGTTTTATGTTTTATAAATTGATTACGAAAGATGATTAATAATAACAAAACGTCGTGTATTATTAATACATACATAATTGATATAAAATTTACGAATAAAATATACAATATAAATTATCGTCTTCAAAAATTCGTTGCTGTTATTCAAATAGCGAAATTTATGTCATTGTTTCAAAATATTTGTCTAGTGTGATTATTGTAATAAATTCTATTGAGAATTTAATTATAATTTGTGTTTCGTAATATTAGGCGGGAAGACGGTTTTTCTATAACAAGTAATAAAACTCTCCTACAAACAACTTCTATATTTATTGATTTATTCATTTAAAAATAACTTAACTAATTTATTACATAATTACTTATACTTAAATTGAATTTCATTTAGAGTAAAATAAGAAACAATGTTATTAATACTAATTTCTTATTGTTCTTTTTGGTCCTTCTATGGAACAATTATTTATTGTCAAACAAATAAAACAAAATAAACACTAAAAAAGTAAGGTACTAAAATGATAGAATTAGGTTCTGAACTCAGGGTTAAAATATATACATAGGACAAGATTGTTTACATGACTTACAATTAGATTTTTTTTTGTTGTGATTCTAATTTATGAGTTTTTAGAGAAAAAATAACTATTTGAAATTGGTAGAAATTAATTCCAGCCACTCTGAAGCGGAAAGTTATGAATGTGTGTAATATAGGTTTAACACTAATGAAATATTTTATTATTTTTTTTTTATGAACTTTTCTTGTGTAACTCTAAGACTAAATAATAATAAATATTACCTTTTTGAATAATTTGGAGCTTTCTTAATGTTTTATGATTCCGTTAGGTAATAATAAATGGATATGAGATTTACCAAATATCTCTTTACAATAAATTTAAATGATAATCCTACTTATTGACAATGCTGATTTTGCTTGATTTATAGATTCATCTGTTTTATCTTATATATATTTTTCTGAATACTCTCATGAATTGTAATTCAAAATTAACTATTCTAATTTTCATAGGAACTGATTAAGCTAGTGCTTTCCGTCTTGAAACTATTCAGTAACTTCTTGTACCACTTAAACTTTGATTGTTGAGTCAGAAATGAGAGTTATTCATCTTCTTCTTTTGTGCACTTTTATATTGGATTCACATTATTGAATGTTTAATTATAGGTTGGAATCTTGTACTATTTTCCAATATTTTTAATGTAATTACGCTTTATAGATGATAATACAATTTATGATTATGATAAGATGGTGAGATGATTAAATTATTATTATATTGCAAATTATATTTATTATTTGATGAACTTAAATCTAGCAATAAGTTTTTAAGAGCCTGTATAGTTAGGAGGTAAAATACGAGTTCAAGCTGAAATAGTTGAAAACAGCCAATCGTAAACATTATTTTATCATATTTAAACTCCTAAATATTGTAAAGTTATGCCTACACCTAGCTGATAATGATTAACAACCCTTCTCAATACTTTACTGTACACCATGTATCAAACTGTGTTCCTTTGAAAATATTGTAATGTAATGTCATTACAATATTTTGTGAAAATTGTATATGTAATATTGTGCGTGCGTATTTGAAAGTTTAAATCTATGTAGCTACATACTGTACAGAGAGTGAAATAATAACTGAAAATGGTAATACGGTTCTGAAACGTGCTTTAACTTATAAAACAAGTCAAGCCACAATGATAGAAGTAATTTAAAGTATAATATTTAGTTATATTTAGTAAACAGAATTTGTTTGTCTTTTTGTTCCTGGAACATCTGAAGACTCATTCTGATTTCAGTGCGCCCAAACATTTTTAAATAATCAAAAAATGAACAAATTATAAGTATCTTACAACATACCTGTACGTGAGAAACATATAGTTTTACAGATAAATAAGAATTTCAAGTATATGATAGAATATAATAAATAAACTGAACATCTTGTTGCGTTCATCGAAAACAATTTGCTAAAACACAATAAGATTAGGCTATTATTGGAAGGAAGGAAATTTCCCCTTTGAAGCTTCATGTGTTCAAAATATATTTTTTATTATATATTATTACATTGCTTTTACTGCGTGGTGGATGACTAAAAATTGGGTAAGAAAGTAGTAATATCAAATTCTGGTTAAAGCCACCTCTACTTGGAAATATATTACTATTATAAAATAAAGTAAATCCGTTGTACCGAGAAACATTACATTCTATTTTTGTTCTTATTTTTTACATTTAAACAATTACTTATAAATTTTATGTTTTGTTATTTCTTTGAGATGGTAGCTTAGATTCAAATAGTTTGTTGAAATTTAAGCTGGAATGTACATACCAACGTCAAGTTTGTAGCATAAAGCGTTCTCGAGATACTCGTATCACAGTCAGAGATATAAACACCGTCACAAACACTAATAACATATGCTTTACAAATAATAACGTACTTCAAATATTTGGTTTCATTTTTTCGAATCCAGCTCGATTTTGTCATTTTTTTTTCAAGACAAGTGAATTCGTTTAAGTTGCGGAATTTGGATAACTTATGGCGTAGTATGTTTCGTTTGTAAACTATATTTTTATAATGAAACAACTTTTCGTTTTAGACGTATCTGATCCATACACAAAATCGTAGGGTACCCAGATACGAGAATTTATCGTCTTTACAGTTCAATCGGTTTCACGCCGTTTTCTCTAATCAGTTCCTTCAGATGTCAGGATATGCAACTTAAATCCCGATATTTGAATATTTATTTTCAAACCATTAAAAAAATTCCGCCTTCTATACCTATTTTACATTCATGAGCAATACATCACTAAACAAAGATTTACACTCTTTGTTTACTTTGATAAACTCGTCTCTCCCATTATTATGGGTTATTGATATATTTAGCACTAACTCTCATAGTTTTTATGATTGTTACTAAGCAATATACCCATACAAGCAAATCTTCAGTACAGTCTATTTAATCAAATGGTATGTTTTGAAAATTATTATAATAAAAATAATTTAAAAACTGCATTATAAATTGTAAATTTTTAAAAGCAATATTAATTGGTAACAAAATGCAAATCATTATCTGTAAATTTACATAGGCTAACATATTAAATATAAAAATAAATATAATATAAACGTAACTTTTTTTACATTTAATCTTTGCTTCTTTAGGAAATTGGGTTAACATAAATACAAATAAATGTTAAACAGGATACAGGTTTAGAGTAAATCAATTTCTTTATACATTTCAAACAAGTATATTTGTGAAGATATTGGAGATTAAAAAAATAAAACGAAAGTAATAATTAGTTATTAGGAAAAGAGAGAACTTATAAGTGAAAAACAACTTAACTTTCTACTGTAATATTGATACATATACTGATTATATGACAGACAAGAAACCGGAAATGTTACGTCATAGATAAGTATAGAGGGATAAAACAAAAACAATAATGGAAGGGTTGAAACACCAAACATTATTGCGACAGTCTGCAACTTCTTTTTCTCTATATTTCGGTCATTTTTCAAAAGCACATTAATTGAACGTTGATATCGTCAACTTTATTTAATTCTTTAAACAAAAATAATAAATGAAACTAAAAATTTAAAACACGTTGTTGAAATAAAAAGGAAATAATAAATAAACTGAGATTAGTGACTGACAATGGCCATTACCAAATTTTATTTAAAATATAATTAACAAATCAAATCCTATACATTTCTAGAAAACAATAAATTGAAAAGCAATAAAAAGTTAAGGACAATCAATGTTATTGTTTGGCAAGACCACCTCGTGAGTATGATATTGAAAGGAGTCGTTTCTGAATCCTTAAGGAATACGACTAGGTGCGTGCCAAATAATTAATTATAGTATGACTAATATATTTGTATTGAGGATGTGTTTTCTGTCCTCATCTTCTCAGAGTGCTAACCGCTTTGGTGGTCAATTATAGTTCTTTATTTTTGTAGTTCAGCCTTATGTTTTATCGTCATTTAATAGTGTTTGCTTAATCGTTAGTATACATTATGACATATGTCATTATTAAATCACCAAATATTTATATGTATTATTATATACCATTAATTAATTAATTGTTAATTTAGCATATTCGTGCCTATATCTTTATTTTAGTGTAAAATCTCATCGCTTTAAAATTTACAAGTATTTAGTTCACCTAAAGATCATCTAGGAACTTTTGAACACAAATTAATAACACATTAAATATTTCAGAGTATTTTAAAACATGTATGAACTGATTTCTACTTAATCAATTAAGAAAAGAACTTGCAATATTTATGTGTTAATTTAAATTTTTAGAGCAAATGATAACTTAACTATTATTGTTCAGTAAAGTTGTATTTAATTTTGTTAAAATATTTTTATCGATTATAATTTATCTTATTTATTCAAATAATAGCTACATTTATATTAAGTGAATTTAATTCACATTAAAATGTTATCTCGTATTATCTTAGATCGAATGAACTGGTTAAATGGTTAATGTACCAGTCTAACTCAACGATAACAAACAACAGATATAACAAACTATATCTTTAGAAGTTAAAATACATTTAAAAGTTAATTCGCATAAAAAAAGTAGAGAAAACATTTTTGAAAATATATTTTACTAAAACAAATCTTCCAAATTATCTACAAGTGTCTACAAATTATCGCGGTCAACTGTCCAAGTAATTAAATAGCCCAAACAGAACGTCCTTTCGTAACAAGGTTTAAGGAACACCTGCCAAAAAGTAAACATGGCACCGAGTAATGTAATTTTGCGGCACATTTAATTAGTAATAAATATGACAAAACGGATTCAAACATTTTCGTTTGTATGGGAAAGGTTATGTGGACTTATTTGAACGGTTTGCGATGTTCATATGTTAAAAATTCAGAAATCAAATATTTACTAAACGATGCAAGGTAGGTTGCTGTGAATATTATACAGTTACGGCTGTTTTTATGTAGCAAATATTAAACAAATTAGGAATAAAGTACTTTGAAAATTAGGCCGACCTAAGTTATTGCAAGATAGAACAGGGTAATCAAAAGACATATCGAACAGTCTTGACATGAACAAGGCATAAAGAGCAGTATTGGTGGACCTAAATATAAATGTGTGAACAAGGCATGAAGAGTAGTAATGGTGTGACCAAGACATAAATGTGTGAACAAGGCATACAGAGCAGTATTGGTGTAACCAATACATAAATTGTCAACAAGGCATAAAGAGCAGTATTGGTGTGACCAAGACATAAATGTGTGAACAAGGCATACAGAGCAGTATTGGTGTAACCAATACATAAATTGTCAACAAGGCATAAAGAGCAGTATTGGTGTGACCAAGACATAAATGTGTGAACAAGGCATACAGAGCAGTATTGGTGTAACCAATACATAAATTGTCAACAAGGCATAAAGAGCAGTATTGGTGTGACCAAGACATAAATGTGAGAACAAGGCATACAGAGCAGTATTGGTGTAACCAATACATAAATTGTCAACAAGGCATAAAGAGCAGTATTGGTGTGACCAAGACATAAATGTGTGAACAAGGCATAAAGAGCACTATTGCTGTGACCTAAACATAAATGTGTAAAGAAGGCATAAAGAGCAGTTTTGGTGTGACCAATACATAAATGTGTAAAGAAGGCTTAAAGAGCAGTTTTGGCGTGACCAAGACATAAATGTGTGAACAAGGCATAAAGAGCAGTTTTGGTGTGATCAAGACATAAATGTGTGAACAAAGCATGACAAGGAGTATTAGCGTTAGCAGTGGTAGGGCTAAAATCTTCTTTTTTCTGTTTTTTTTCCAGTTAACGTAGTCGGTTTTCCAGAGTTTATAACCATACGCATTATATTTACCATCACTAAGATTACTGTGAATGGTAAATCACAATCTTATTTCAAGGAGCAAATACCTCATACAAAATATTGGTATATTATTTTCTCCCTGGTAGTGGTGTTTGGTTTAAGCGTACAGTATCAGAGGTAGGCCTACTATACACTATTACTGGATCTATAAACTATTGGTGTTCACAGGTCAGAGTGGGTATGCAAGATAGAATTATGGAATGTATGAAATAGCTAAGTAATGAATGAAGAAACACGATCAGTTTTGTGTACTCTTGAAACTTATTTTACAAAATTTCTGATTATATAATATATCGAATTGTCGGAACACTTTATTTGGTTTAGAATCGGTATTTAAATATATCATTGTAAAATATAATAGTCGTAATAAAATTTGGAGATACGTCCTACAATACCAATAGTTCAATTTCAATGATCACCTCTAACGATTTTAACAAAAATTTAGTTGATAGTATATTTTCCTCAACATCTGTTCTACCGATTGTGACTATATTTTGGTGAAGTATGAAAATTAACGTGCGGTGTCAGAGTAATTGAAAACCAAAATTAAATTGAATTATTAACTCCGAAAGTGAAAACTTTTTATAGTAAAAACAATTTATTTCAAAAGATAACGAATTGATTAAACATAGTGTTATATTTTTATAAATATTCATTAATAAACAAGTTTGTGTATGGAATGTTTATAGACCATATCTTTTCGTTTACTTAAAAACCAATACATTTGTTGTCAGGCTTTAACGTATTAACGTATGTAACTGGTGTCATGTTCGTAATTAATTATGATATTGGTGTATTAAACTAAAATATGCAAGAATGTTCTGCAGAAAGAAAAGGTAAATTTCTGTGTCCAGAGATGGCCAGCTTGTATAAAGCACACCGTTTAATCAACGTCCACAGCCCATTGTGGCTTAAACAAGGCGTGAAGTGTCTGTATGTCCGCCCAGCCGCTCTGGTGTACAATAGGACCAAAATACTTTATACAGAGCAGTTTATTAAATGATACCTGACGGCAGTGTTGTTGGGCCAAATATTTTTAATAAGACAATAGCAGTCTCTGCTCTCTCTCTCTCTCTCTCTCTCTCTCTCTCTCTCTCTCTCTCTCTCTCTCTCTCTCTCTCTCTCTCTCTCTCTCTCTCTCTCTCTCTCTCTCTCTCTCTCTCTCTCTCTCTCTCTCTCTCTCTCTCTCTCTCTCTCTCTCTCTCTCTCGGACAGAGTCAATCTTAGTGCTTCCTTCGCTTTACTGTAAACTCAAGGCTCATTTTCGTTTAAATTTAACATAACTGAAAATTGTTTTAACCTGCGATTTGATAAATCATTGGACAGTTATCTTCACATTCCAATAAAATTTGAACAAAATCGGAGAAGTAAATTTTGAGAAAATGATTTTGTATAACAGAGCCATAGACAATTTCTGAGGACTTTAACGATAAATTTCTAACTGGATATTTGGGGAGATAGTGACCACTACCTTTTCATTTTGGTCGTTATAGTTTACATTTGTGCCTACACTCTAGCCAAATTTTATTCATATTTTTAGAAACGATTTACATAAAAATGTAAATAATTCTCGACATACGGCCAAAATATGCTTACATACAAGAAATTGTTTGGTAATCGATGAACTAGTTTGACCTGCATAAAATTATACACAGCAAGGCGTGTACTTAAACGACTTCTTTAAATCTATGTTACCTTAAATTAAATTTGTTTTTCTCGAAAAATCCTAAATTGATGTTGTGACCCATTACAACATATCCCTATGCTATATATATATGTGAGAGAGTAATCATAGTAGGTACGTAATAGAACTTCACATGAAGAAAAATAAATTTACCAATATTTGATAATATCTCTTCTTAAATACTTTATAACCTTAATTTGTTCGTAAAGTCACGTAAGCACTTGTGAAAAACATAAACAAAGGTTGGCGCTTGTTGTCAATTACTGCTGGAACATTTGCGGCGTGCATCTATTTTCATTTATGTGTGTGACGAATGAAAATACAACACGGAATGTATTGGCTATGGTCCATGAGGTATAGCCTTTGATGTGGTCGGGGTCAAACGTGCGATCATAGCACCTCTTTAAATACATTATATTGCCTAACAGATAGTTTATACACCGTGTAATCATTTCATTTTTATAACTTGTGGAACTGAAAGAGAATAATTAATAATTGTAGTCTTGTATAGTTTGTATGATTACATAATAAACAAAGTATAAGGGGAATGTAATGTTAAGATTGGCCGGTGTTAATGGTAAGACATGTGGTCAAACAAAATCTAAATATTTAAATTTACATGTAACCACATGAAATTTTAAGTATAATAAAATTATTCAGAAACATTGGTCATGTATATAACCTTTACGTCACTCCCCCTTCTTCAAAAGTGTTAACTTCAACAAAATGTAATTCTATCAGTACTTTATCATCACAGTTTTACGTTGATATTCACACTTAAATGGAATTTAGTAATATTTTGTTTCAAAGCAATCTAAAAACAAATCAGTAAAAATCAGTGGAAGTAATATATCACAAAATGCGATCGTCTCTAAAGTCTAAATGGATGAAGAGATTTTTGCGAAAATGTCAATACTCATTTTCGTCCATCATATGGTTAAAAATAGAGAATTGACTTTTATATGATAAAGAAAAAACATTTTTACATAAATTGTGTACATAAAAAAACATTCGTTTAAAAAAAAAGAAGTTTATATACATATTTGTATCATTTATCGTGGGTAATATATGTTCACTCTTATAACTATGCAATCCTAGTAGAATATAGAGTTAAATAACACAGTCTAGAATTAAAACATTTTCAATATTAGGCAACATTTAATTATTGTTAAAATTAATGTTACATAGTAAAATTAAATGTTAAAAGTGATATTAAATTATTTCATTATACATTATTTTAGATTAAAATAATTTTAAATATTACAATGTCTTTTTGGGGGGATAAATAGGATTTCGTCATTAGGTTTTATGTAGCATATTATGTTTACTATTAACGACTACCAATATATATATATATATTGTTATTTTTAGAATCTGAACAGAATTTTAATTGGATAACATTTTAACTAACATTAAAATTTTAAAATGTTATTATCAGAATTCATTCAATTACATCCTTGTCGTATTAAAAAAATATATTAACAATTTTAAAACTTTCGTTATTCTAACGAAAAAAAATTGTGATTTTATGAATATTTCACTACAAAATTATTACTCTGAAATGTGTATCTAGAATGTAAATAGATTAATCACAGGTCCAAAATATTTGTTTTGGAAAATTACAGAACAGAGCCAACCTTCTACAACTATTTTTCAAGTAGATATGTTTACTACCTTGATATTAGGTCTAGTGAATAGAATACAAAATATTTAAAACTAATAAATTTCAGTCAGTTTTTGGTGATTTTTTTTTCAATAACGGTTTTATAAGACCTGATTTTCTAAATCGTTTGTTTTAAAAAGTTTAAAATTTCATATATAGAGCCAAGATTTGAAAAAAATATAATAATAATAGTTTTTGTATAGTTTGAAATTTTCTTAATTTTTATTTTATATTACAATTTATTTAACAATTGTACATCAATGTGATAATTTCTATAGATTTATTTAAAATTAAACTATTCAGCTACTGGATATAGATTTCAAAATTTGTATAGGCAAATAAAATCCTAAATTAAGTATACTGTACATTATATTATTAAAGAAATATAGTTGTATTTTTAAAGATTTAATCTAAACCATCTCTCAAACCTAAACAAGGTATTAAGAAATATACTCCAAACTTAGTTTATTTATTGAAAAATGTTACGGAAAAATTGAATAAACTAACAAAACGTTAAGTTGGATGGCGTACATTACTTTTGACCCACTCTATATATAAACTGACCTACCTTCTGCCAGCCAAGCCAGGAGTGGTACTAAGATAGGCCATGGTCGAGTCATCGCATAAGGTATCAAATTACCCACTTCAACACTGGAACCACTATACTATAACAATATGCAATACTTGCCGTGACAAAATACGTTTTAAAATTAGAGATCCCGTGATGCCGAAATAGACGTCAACAGTCCCACTTCTACCAGTCAACTGACTGGCACTCTTGTCTACTTATCTAATTATATGTAATCTTATTTGAAATGTCCGATGCGGTTACCTAGCCTATCAACGAGTCTAACAATTAGTAAGGTATCTTAATCTTAAATCGATCATAGATTAAATACAAAATCTTAAGAACTATCAAATTATCTGAAGGTATTGGCAGATTTCAACATTAATCAAATCAATTGTTCACACAGCGGTACTAAATGATGCAGTATTTCGATCTCTTCCCGTCCTAAATTATTATCCTTTTATCCCTATTTAGACCAGTGGATACGTGTAATATAAAACATAACTTAAGCCACTTGATCTGTTCATGGTGTTAAAATCTGAATTTTTATTTACAGTTCATGGGTGCCTACGTGCATTCGAGCGCGTGCGTGTCTGTGTGTGTGTGTGTTAAATCGAAATCAAATTAGATTGAAAAAAAAACTTTGTAGAAAAAAATTTTTAAAACTGATTATACAATATATATTTACAATTTTTTTGTCGAATCTTATGAATGTGTAAATTTTTAAATTAGGACCATAGACAAATTTTAGGCTTAATTAATTGCTCTGATACTACGATAAATGTGGCCATTTATGGAAGTTCCCTGTATTTTTATAATATTAATAATAATAATAAACTGAATTATTGATTTCACTAAACTTATAATAGTAAAAATATAAAAATATTTAAGCCATTTTTGACCACTTCAATATTTTTCATAATAAATATATTATGATCCTTTTTGCATTTGGGAGAGATGGTAGGAGTAAATTAGAAATAAGGGTCGAACGCGGCTTCATATTAAAGATCTGTTAAGAGGAAAATCAATGGTAGACTCACAGGTTTGTAACCGTGTTAAATAGATTTTTCTAACCATTTTCTCACAGGAGGTTTTTATATTTGATAATGTTATCAAATGCATGATTTTTTTATTTAATGCTGATATTTTAATTTTTATGTCATTCGTCAATTATTTAAAAAAAAATCACAATTGAAATAAAGTTTTATGGACCACATTCTAAAACAGTAGAGTATATGATACAACCATAAATACGAAACATGTAGGACCTTTCAAAATAAATTACGCTAAACCAGAATGTCCAGATATTTTGAGCCGCCATTGTGAAACCGTGACACAGTATTTAAAATTTTTTAAGACAAAATGTTCGTGGTTGTAATGTCTATCAAACGAGGTATCACTTGACCTATGCATGACCTTAAGAGATATTGGGTAAATGTTTAGTTAATTGTGTATATTCATGCCACATTCACTGTTCGAGTTTGTTAGCCAGTAAAATAAAAATCTTGATCTCAGATATTTATGCTTTTTATTTTATTTTGTTGTCTCTACTTTCACATATATTTTGTACAATAGAGAAAGTCATGTGATGAGTTAAAAAATCGATTGACAATTTATTTTTGATAATGATGTCTGTTTGTTGTCTGTCGTATAATCATAAACAATTGGACCGATTTTAATCACATTTGATATTGTGGACATATTTTGGCTACATATCACTGTGTTTATCATGTACCTGTCCTTCGTACGGGGTTGACGTATATTTGTATTGAGTGTTAAGGGAGTTTTCAAGGCCAGTGGGGCGGTGCTATGATGGAATTTCTAAATAAAAAGACGCCTATGTGTTAACCAGGGACGCTAAGAATGTCCATGTAGAATTTCAGCTCAATGGGTCAAGTAGTTTTTCGTGATTGAGTAACACACAGACACCATTAGATTTTTATATAATAGTATAGATTTGATAACTCAAAAATGGTTTCTGTAGATACCATAAAAAAATAATAATATTAATATAGTTCAAAGAATTTTGATCAAGTGTAGTCTTTCTCCAAATATACCGTTGTCATCTCTCCAAATATACCGGTTCATAAATGTTTGGTAAAAAAAAATAAAAAAATTTTAAAAAATGGGGAATGTTATACAATACCTAATTTATCAAAACTGACTCTACATTTTTTGTTAATTTTTTAGTAAAATGTGAAAATGATTAATGGCCGAAACACGAGTATTAAAAAATAAAATAAATTACGGTTCAGGGATAACTGTCAAAACAGCCGTCATTAAAAGCTCGAATTTCATCAAATAAGACTAACGTTGAGGGCATGTTTATGGGACAGCTGAAAGAAATATAGGACCATATAAATACAAAAAAATTGCTTGATAACACATTGTCCATGGTTCATTTTCACGTTTTGATTGGCAACTACCAAATTGTCTTTTTAGGGTAGGACTAGTTTTGGTTTAATCTATTTAGTCTTGGGAATGTATATGTGAGAGAGTTTGTGCAAGAATGTTTATATTTATTTTTTAATATTTGGTCCTTCCGTTAATCACTTGATCGCCGTATTTATTAAAAAAAAGTATTATATAATATAGCTTAATGCTTTTTGCAACATTTTGATACATCTTAGAGCATGATATAATTAAATTGTTTACCCGGTGTTAAAAATAGTACTGTCGTGCCTGTTCCAGTAAAAATATTTACAAGAAAAACGAATAAGTGAAAGTCACAAGTCTTGAATGTGTTGTATTACAGTTATTTAAACTTCTTAAATGCAATGAATAATTTGTGTTACACTGTGAAACCAAAGATAGCAATTAAGGTATATTTTTGTATGTCTGCCAACCACAGCAAAATCACAATTTTCTTTTAGCGGAATTGGTGCATCGGTTTGGGTCATTAAACTTCACATTTCCATAAAATTTTATTTGAATCGTTGAGGTCCTTTACGAGAAATCCAAGCATTCAATAAAAAGGCTAGTAAGCTCAGGATATTTAAATTTTATTTGTTTTTCCTTTTGATAAATATTTATTGTGCGGTGATTAAAAGGATATCTGTTTTCTTTTCTTTATTAGAACCGGATTGTTTTCATGCAGTCTAGATTAAATATATTTTTTATTTATAATTAGATAAACAATTTCTAAAACAGAAATAAAAAATCTCAATTATGATGTTTTTAGTTACAATATAGATTACTATTCAAAATCATACTCCATAGAGGTGAGGGTTTTTAAGTTTTCTCTTCCGGAGTTGAGTATACTTAAAGGTATTTGAACTAATCTTATATTTTTTTCGTCTTTGTCCATTTTAAAAATATATAAATTAAACAATAATCAATATTGTCCCTCGTTCATTTTTTTTTTCTTTTCAGATTCATGTATATTTTAAGTATAATAGAAATAAAAGGTGCAATAAAAATACTCAAACACACACAATCACAATCGAAATACTAACGAAACAAAAATTTTTGTCAACAAAAATGTCAATTCGGTAGTTGTCAGTAAAAAAGTGAAAATCAACCTTGGACGTATTATTATTTGGTAGATTATTTTAAACCAAAGATTATATATTTAATAAGGCGTAATCTTGATGCTTCACATGAGTTATAACTTTGTATTAACAATAAATATTATAAGATGAAATCAAGTAAATAACCGTGGTAAAGGTTCGTTTTTTAGAAAAAAAAATCCTTTATGGTAATTTTGATTATTTAAAATATTGCACAATGCTTTGCGTTATTACCCTTCAGATTTTACCAAAATTTAAAGGTACATATTAAAAATGTAGAGACTGTTTTGAGACATCTCTTTTATAACACACAGATCCATATCCATTTTATTATGAGTTTTAACTGATAACTCATGACTCGAAATTTGTTTGAGAGATGGCGACCAATTCGTTTTAACCAGGAATCCTATAGGTATCGATATTTTGGACTATATTTTAGTAAATATGAATGTAAATTGTTAGACCCAATTTTGAGAAATTCGAAATTTTATTATTTATGTTATGTCATGACAAGAACCACCAAATTTTTAAATGTCGGAAAAAATTCACAAAAGTCATGATAATGAATAATGTATCTTCAGATACCAAATTAATTATAATCGTTCTACTAGTTTGGTTTAGAGAGAACTGCACAGACGACAAATAGACGTTATTCCCAAAACCACTGTTTGGACTCAAAAACAGATAATTCCGCGAAAAAACTCGACACCGTTTTGTTTACCTATGACATAACTTTTGTACATGTGAGGGAAAGTAAAAAACGAATAAGTTAATACCACCTGAATATATATATATATATATATATATATATATATATATATATATATATATATATATATATATATATATATATATATTTCCTATTTTCAAATGAAAAAAATATGCAAAAAAGCAAAAACGTCAGTTTCTCTTTTCAAACTGTCATTTTTTTATTTATAATGCGGACTAAGTAGAAAAGTCCCTTTTATCAACATAATACAAAAAAAGATTATACGGCATCTGTCTCGTTTTGTGTTAAAATTGACTCTTCACGGCATCTGATTGGATTGGTTATGACTCATCACGGCATTTGCATCGTTTTATTTCGAAATGGATTATTTACGGGATTTGATTAGTTTAATTTTGAAATAAACGTTTTACGGCATCTGATTAGTTTTGTTTTGAAATTGACTCCTCACGCGATATATGTTTCGTTTTTTTATTAAGTGGACTCTATACATCTTTTTTTTTTGCTATTCCCGGCATCAGATTAGTTTTTTAAATGGCCTTTTCATCTTATGCGTCTTGGTTTGGATATGAACCCTTCACGGGATATGACGTACTTAGTTTTGAATAAGATTCTTCAAAACATCTGATTCCTTTCGTTTTGAAATGAACACGTCAGGGTATCTGTTGTTTTTTAATGATTCTTCCCGGAATCAGATTACTTTTTTTTTTAATAGACCATCCTCGGCATTTTATTCGTCTATTATCGGCTTCTGGTTCCTTTTGTTTTGAAATGGATTCTTCAAGATCGTGATTGGTTTTGTTTTTGAAATGGATTCTTCACTACATTTGTTAAGTTTTGTTTTTAAATGGACTCTATACGGTATGTGTTTTTTTTTTTTGCTGTTCTCGGCATCAGATGAGTTTTTTAAATGGCCTTTTCACGGCATCTTATTCGTTTGGTTTGGATATAAACCCTTCACGGCATATGACTTGTTTAGTTTTGATTTGGATTCTAGAAAGGATCTGATTCGTTATGTTTTGAAATGAACACGTCACGGCATCGGCTTCGTTTTGAGTAGAAATGAACTCTTCACGGTAACCTATTCGTTTAGTTTTGACATGGACTCTTCACGCCATGTGTTGATCTAAAAAATAAAAAAATCTTCACGACATTTCATTTATTTTGTTTTTAAATGAATTATTCTCGGCTTCTGATTCCTTTATTTTGAAATGTATTCTTCAATTCATCTGATTAGTTTTTTCCCCCTTCAAAAAACAAAATGTTAAGCATTCGTCTTTTTAAAAAGCATATTCTGAGGAAGTAGGACTTTTGAATTAATGTTAACTTGCAATAAAATTTGAGCTTAACTGGTATTTGGTTTTGTGAATGGTTGTGTGAGAAATATTAGCACTATTTTGTGTGCAGTTATCTTTTTATCTTTTACAACTGTTCCCAAAAATTATGATGTTTTTTTAATAATTGTAATATGTGATCTCAACTCCCACATAATATGTCATATTCCCACAATTACGTGACCCCTCACGAATAAAGGTTGAATCCTTATTCTCCGTAGTTGTGTGATTTTTATGTCGTGTCTTTCTCGCACATGCAGATAACTTTATGTGATAGGTCAAAAAACCATTTGTAAATTTTTTGCGGCAATACCCATTTTGAGGTCTCTGAGTCCACAAATGTGGCTTGGAAATAAATTCTGCCTGTCATCTGTCTGTCTAGCGTATGTGCAGTACTTTTATTGGTATAATTATGTGCTTATTTTAGCGATATATCAGGATTTTTAAAAAATGTTGGGGTAATCTTCTATAAGACAAGAACAATAAAATTATGATTGTCTCAAAATCAGCTTTAAAGATTTTGATGACGTTGTGCAAAAATGTAGCCGCTATGTCCTAAAAACGACATATTAGTCTCCATCTTCAAAAAAATGACGGATCGTAAGTTTTAGGAAAAAACAAAAAAAAAAAAAAAAAAAAAAAAAATCGGCAGAACGCTGTTATAAAAGGAATAATTTCACAATATAGTTCTCAGAAATCGCTCTACTAATATAAAATTTGTTTTGAAATATGACGATTAATTGACCGAAACCAGTGGTAAAAATCGAAAGTAAAATTAAATTATCATTTAGAAATAATTGAAAATAAACAACTTAATTTCAATCAAATAATATCTAACCGAACTAGTTTATGGAAGCTGCTAAGCAAGCGTAGCCACTATTTATATATTTCAGGCTATTTTTTCAGATCAAATATAATAGTCACAAATTTTTATAAATTGAGACCATTTTATACCAAGATAAATGAAAAAAAACTCAGTAATGAAGGAAATTACAGTTTTGAATTAGGTGTGTTTTTAATTACGGCTTCTAAAGTGAATCCATTGAAAAAAATAACCTAAAAAGTTAATTTGGCAGAGTAGCACAATAGAGGAAGGGGTAAATGTGGTTAAAGCACATAAGAAATACACTGGAATATAGATTACTGTTTTAAGATTTAAAAATTTGTGTTCTTCTACTGAATAACATGTAATTCAAGTGTAATGTTCAAATTCCATACATTTTTAGACAGATTTTGGAGTGGTAGTGACAAATATAATTTTTATACACAGTTTTGAAGAGTGTTAGTGAATTATTTTTGTAAAGTTTATTTACTTACATAAAGCACAAGGTCAGCCAGGAATAAAGTACTAACAGGAGGGGAGCAGTATGTAGTATTTTGAAGTTCGGTGAACCTAGTATATGGATTTGATTATGTGAAATGTCTGGAAAACAATTATCATGTCTCTCATCAAAGTGCAATACGAGATTTAATAGAATCTGGATTCATAATAAGGAACACAGTTTACTAATTTTCCTTCAGATGTTGAGCTAAGGTGAATATTCTTTAAAATCAGATTTCAATATATCTATCAGGATTAAACTAGAGATATAATCCCACTGTTCAAATTAAGGCCATTCTCACTAACTGTTTTAAAATGTCGGTCTGCAAATTCCTTTTATATTCCAGTAGGATTTATTTGATTCGAAAATAGTAGGCCATTACAGTTTGATTCAAACTATGTCTACATTAGACTCAATATATAAATAATGGTTAGGTTTTTTATTTATGGTAATGGAATAGTGTTCACTGAAAAACAGTAAATATTTTTACTATTTATTCCCGACATTTATTTTTTACTTTTTTGAGTTTTATATTTGAAATAACTTCCTTTTGAAGTATGCTGGCAACAAAAGCTTAGTTTTTATAAAGTGTACTTCTATTCCTATCCCTCACTATGTCCTTTACCCTTTTCCTCTCTTTCTGACTTCCCAACTTTCTTTCACTCTCTTTCCACACGTCGTATCTTTCCCTTGTTGTAATTCTCACACCCTCTCACATCTTCTATTCCCGGTACCTCTCATTTTATAATAAATTTTATACTTTCTTCACTTCTCTAACCCTCTCTCGCTTACCCGCTGTCTTTGCTTTCACTAATTTCCACATAGCTCGATCTAGATCTCCTACTTTCTGTTCTATTCTTTCCCCTACTCTACCCATTCTTTTCTCTTCCAACCTTCCAATCTCCAGGCTCTTTCCTTTTTATTTATTTATTGCCCTTATTTTCTCTCTCTTGGGAATACGTAGAAGAAAAGACCTAATGGCCATTACTTCGGCCATAAAATAAAAACAAATAATGTGTATATATTCTCATTCTCCTTCTCTTACCCTTTTTCTAATAATAAATAACTTTTCTTTCCCTATCTCTATTCATACTTTCTCTCCGTTATTTGGTTTGTAGCTCTCCTACAACATACTGCTCTTTCTTTTCCTCTCCTCTTATTCCCTCCATCCATTTAATTTCTCTTTTGATATCCCACTCTTTTCCTTTTCTTTTATTTTAAATCTCTTCTTCTTATTTCCTCTCCAGATATTTCCTTCTTTCCATTACCTTATCTGTTACCAACTCTTGCTCTTATTTCCTCTTTAGCTAGCTTTCACTCCCTCTTTCTTATTTTCTTTCCAGCTCTTCTAGAGAACCACTTCAGTGATATCTTAATCTTATTTTCTCTATAACACTCGCTTGATAGCAACTTTCTCTTCTCTCTCTCTCTCTCTCTCTCTCTCTCTCTCTCTCTCTCTCTCTCTCTCTCTCTCTCTCTCTCTCTCTCTCTCTCTCTCTCTCTCTCTCTCTCTCTCTCTCTCTCTCTCTCTCTCTCTCTCTCTCTCTCTCTCTCTCTCTCTCTCTTTTACATTTTATCTTTTATATCTGTAACATACTCCTAATTCCCTTTCGTTCTTTTGTTTCTCTCTAAATATCTCGCCCTTTCTAGCTCTCTTATCATTCTATCTAATATCATTTTTCTTTCCTAATTTATCTCTAGCTTCTATATCTCCTTATCTTTTATCTTCTATCCCCTTTATAACTCTTTCCCAAACTCCCACTCTAGCTCTCCTCCCAACCTTCGCTCTCTCACCTTCAGTTTCTTCCTATTCTATTTAGTTATATTTGGTTAAGTTATAACAGACAGAAGGTTTCATAATCTTGCCCACCTTTCCGATCCCAAAAATATAAAGTCTTTCATTCATTGATGCTTTTCTTATTATTATTTTCTCTATAGCTCTGTACCAACCTTTCGCTCTTCTTTTTTTGTTTGTTTTCCTTTCAGTTTCTGTCCCTCTTATGTTTTTTATTTTCTCCTTCTTTATCTCCCTTCCCCACCTTCCTTCATTCTCTGTAACGCAATTGCTCCCTCTTTATCTCTATTTTCCTAGTAACTCCCTCTCTTTCTCTCTTAATCATCCTGCTTGTTTTATCACGCTCTTTACGTTGCTCAATTTAAAAAAGTTCTCTCTCTCTCAACTAAAAGAAGCCAATCTACTATGAACATTACCATTCCACATAGGCTAATATCGGTATCTTTATTAGTCTATGTATCACTATTTCTGATATTTGTAATGATAGCCACCATTCAGTTTGCAACATCTTCATTCTTAAATCCTATTATGTAACAAGCAGTGATCCTTTCCCTGAGAATAATAATAATTATTATTATGTTAAGATTTCTTTGATTTTAAGAATGTACGATTTATATAGTATAGCCTATATTTCTATGATATTTTATGTTTGATGTATACAATGGTTTTCAATTCCAATTTTGATAAATTCGTATTCTATGTTTTATTGAAAGTAATTAGATACATGTTCATTTCAGTAGTTTTCATATTTATTTACAGTGAATTTTATGTATATTTATATCCGTTGCAAGGTTCATGGATACCACCCCTAAAATAAAACATAGTTTTAGTAGTACACAACTAAATTAATAATAATATGGAAATTACTACATGAGAATTTTGTGCTAATAATGGCAAGATATCAGGTTTATAGTTAAAAGAATTGAAAAAAAAAACTCAATTATTAATACTGGAATGTTGATAGATTTTGCACCGTTATTTAGCATATAAAATTTAGCAACTTTGTTTTTTTCTTGTTATTATTTTTTATATTTGCAGATTTTGAGATATTGAGATTTATAAATTAAAAATTGCCGCCAAAATGGTATAAACTTGATATTTCATACCAAATAGGTCTTACTAAATGTAATACATGAACCAAGATTGAAGTGGATATCTTCAGAGGTTCCTAATATATAACGTATTAAGTTAAAAACACATACAGAAAGATAGACGAAAAACTAAATATTTTATGACATACATTCATATGATTTTTTTTCTTCCTTTTTATATGACAAATAATACCCTAAAGTCCTGAAAATGTTTTCTTGACACCCTTTATATTAAATAATCTCAACTCTTATCACTCATATTAATATATCTACTCTGGAGGACTTCCAAGGTGTGCATATGTGAAGGAGCCTCCACTCATTACGTTTGCGTCGGAGACTAGCCCCTGCCGATTTTAGTAACTATACAAATATCATATTTCCTTGGTAATTTAGGGCTCGAAATTACATGTTCGACTTCTTTATTTGTCACAGTAGACATATGTGGTTGTTACTGTTTTTGAAATCTGCAAATGTTGATCAAATTTAGTGTGTTACGAATTGATTTACATAAGAGATATGAACAAAATATTGATATTTTCAATTAGATTTTGCTGTATTTAAATAAGGACACTATAGGAGTTCTATAGGAGGTCACTTTAGGAGTTCTATAGGAGTTCTATAAGAGGACACTATAGGAGGACACTATAGTCTCCTATACCAAATGTCAGGTTCATATCTCAATTATTGTAGCCACTATTGTACTTTACGTACAACCTATCAATGACTAAAACGACAACGACGACAAACGGAAGGCATATTGAATATTTGAACCTTTTCGGTATATTTAGCTCTTCAAACGTGAATATCAGTAAGAAAAACAGAAGTATAAATTATATTTAAACCTTAACATCGTATACTTATGTTTAAATTAAAAGTAAGGTTGCTAGAGTAGGTTTCTATGCTAGTATTTAGGCACTGTAACTTGGAACGCCATTTTTATGCCTATTTTACTGCGTAGGCCTAATCATAAGCACAGAGTGCAGTAATCGAATATTTTAGTTTGTATGTTTCCATTCCACAAACGGCAAATATTTTGTTTTTAACATTATATGGGATTATAAGAAAATGTATGATCAATCTAACTCATTGAAAACAGAGAAAAATGACAAATATTATGAGTCGGGAATATATTGGGTTTTCAATGGTCTTTAAAATGAAGTACAACAAACTATTTGGAAATTTTAAAATACGGGTATTTAAATTTAGGTAAGGTATTATAATACTCTAATTTATATTACTTTTCTAGAGTATTATATTTTTTAAAATTTATTATAAATAAAAAAATTATTTATATCATTAAATTTTTTTAACAGAACAATAAAAGAAATATTAAATAAAAAAAATAAATGCCAAATTTATAATACTCTAATTTATATTACTTTTCTAGAGTATTATATTTTTTTAAATTTATTATAAATAAAAAAATTATTTATATCATTAAATTTTTTTAACAGAACAATAAAAGAAATATTAAATAAAAAAAATAAATGTTTTTTTATATTCTTAGATTTATTTTTTTTATATTCTTATCTCGGGGTATACTTGGGCTTCACAATTTACACAAAAATACATTTAAACAATAATCAGTTCATCTCACCATTATTCACAATGCTCCCCTTATATCTTCTTCTTGGTGATTGTTCAAAATAACAAATATTCAATATTATAATAGTTCACTTTTATTAGAGTGTTTTATTTTTCAATTGCATCATATATTTTTTTTTTCTTAACTTTACTTCAGATCCTCTTACTCACCCACTAGAATAATTTGAAAAATTTTCTTCTTCCTTTAAATTGTTATTCTAAATCATATGATCCACTGTTGTTTTTCTCACATGGTCCCCCTGCACCTGCCTATCAAATTTTGCAATTCTGTATATAATACTTGAACAACCTCCCACAACTTTATATTTACAATTTCCATTTTACTTTTTATATCCAAACCTGAAGAAATTCAAAATATATATCTCGAATTGTTATACAATTTATATAAATGTTATAACAGTCCCCTAAATTTATAATTTTTTATAATATTTACAAATTTTATGAATAAATTATAAATTTACATAATAACATTTCTATTTCAAATCTGTCATACTTTAGCATATATTTGACATATCTTATTCACGACATTTAACGAAAATAACAAACAATTAACAACATATTTATATACAACATCATTTTAACAACATGAACAATAAGCAATATATTTTTTTTTTTTATATTTCATTTTGCCTACTGCAATCTCCCTTTAATTATTTATTTACAAATTTATTCTTTCCCAATCTTAGTTTGGTTTCTTATTGGTCATTTTCCTTTTCATGGAACTTTTTTAAACTTGTTATATGGAACATTCCTTTCCTTTTAGTTGGCTTACCCTTATGGACTAATATGTATGTTGTTGTCCCTAACTTTTCTCCTATAATGTATGGTCCGGTATAAATTTCAAAAAATTTGGACATTTCACCCTTTAACTGGTGTGAGTATCCAATCTCCTTTAATAAAACCTTATCACCTTTCTCAAATTCTGTAATTTTATGTTTTTCATTGTACCTTTTGTTCCGAATAATACCCTTCTTCCTCATTCTCTGGGCTGCCAGTTTAATTTTTATTTCTAAATTTAGGTTATCTTCTTCTAAATATTTTAATTTTAAAACATCATGCCAAAACCTGGGAGTTACTTTATCTAATTGGAGTTCGTTTGGTGTGTAACCCGTTGATTCGTGTGGGATCTCATTTAAAAACTCGATAATTAAAGGTATAAATTTTGTCCAATTTCTGTGGTGATGGTGACAATATGTCCTAAGGCATCGACCAATTTCTTTATGGACCCTCTCTACCATATTACTATTTGGTCTTCTTACCGGCGAATATATAGGTAAGATGTTTTGTTCCTCCAAATATCTAATCCATCTTTGGTTTGTAAATTGTGTTCCATGGTCTGATTGTACTCTGTTCACTTTACCGAATCTTGCAATATAGTCATCCATGCTTTTTATTGCACTAAGAGTTGTTGCCTTTTTTTTTGGATATGCCTGTATGAATTTCGAAAATGTATCCATTACCACAAATAAATACTTCTTACCTCCACTTCCTGTTGGTAATGGTCCATAAAAATCTATTGATAGTTGGTCTTTAGGTCCTTTTGTATTTACACTTTTCATTTTACCGAAACTGGTTTGATTTGTGGTCTTACATTTTTGACAAATTTCACAAGTTCTTATTATGCCCTTAATATTTTGTATCATTTTCCGAAATGTAAAACTTTCTTGCAATATTTTAATACATTTTGCAACCCCACAGTGCATATAAAATTCGTGACAAGTTATTATCAATTTTGAAATTAAATTTTCTGGAATTACAACTTTCCAAATTTGTTTACATTTTCTAATTAAAATTCCTTCTTCTAATTTGTATATACCAGTATAATTTTGAATATTCTTAATTATTAATTTTGTGTCCTCGCTCTCTTGTTGCCAAAATTGTAGATTATTTAAATTTCTCATGAAATCCTGATCAACTATCCTCTTTAAATATGAAATTATAATTTGAGGATTTTCATTATCTATTGTTGTGTCACATGGGTTCCTGCTTAAAGTATCCCCTACTACATTCTCACTCCCTCTACAATGTTCAATTTCGAAATCATACTCCTGTATTAACAAAATCCATCTGGATAATCTTGAATTTAATAATCTGCATTTCTCAATGAAAGTTAAAGCCTGATGGTCCGTTATAATTTTGATCTTCCTTCCTAATATTAATGGTCTTGCTTTTTGCAAGCAGAATAAGATTGCCAACATTTCCTTTTCAGTTGTGAAATAGTTAACTTCAGCTCCCTTTAAAGTTCTGCTCATAAACATTATGGCTGCCTTTTCTCCATTCTCCTTTATCTGGTAAAGGTGTCCTCCTATGGCATAGTTACTGCTGTCAGTTTTGTAATATAAAAGTTCTATTTACATCTGGGTGTTCTAACATAACCGTTTCTAGAAAAGCTTCCTTCAAATCATTAAAAGCCTTCTCTTCCTTCTCTGTCCATTTAAATTTTGTCTTTTTTGAAGTCAAATGCAATAAACGTTTAACTTTATCCGAATATTTATTAATGAATTTATTATAAAAATTTGCTAAGCCTATGAATCCTTTTACACTTTTATGGTTTTTTGGTGTTGGGAAATTTCTAATTGCTTCAATTTTTTCATCATTGGCAATTAATCCTTTGGTTGTTAACTTAAAACCTAGAAATGGTATTTCCTTTCTACAAAACATGGATTTCTCAAATTTAATAGTCATGTTTGCTTTTTTGAATTTTGAAAATATTGTATTTAAATGTTCTAAGTGTTGCTCGAAACTATCTGACATGCATACTAGGTCGTCAACATACATCATTGTAAACTCCTCTGTCTCGTCATTCATTGCATGATGTAGGCCTCTAACTAAAGCTGCTAAAGACGTTGATAAACCGTATGGTGTAACCTTAAAATGATAAATTCTACCCCTATATTGGAAAGCTGTGTATTTCCTGGATTCCTTTTCTAAGGGTATTTGCCAAAAACTGCTCGTTAAATCAATCGTACTTAACCACTCTGTCGCTTTTGCTTTATTCAATATTTCATTTATGCCTCTATTGCATTGGTAGTCCGGTATAATCAAATCATTTATGCATCTTGCATCTAAACATAGTCTTATTTCGTCGTTCTTTTTAATTACCACTACAATAGGGTTTATATAAGGGCTATTACTTTCTTCTATTATTTCTCTGTCTAACATATTCTGTATTTCTCTGTGTACTGCCTCCTGGTATTTTATTGGAATAGGGTAACTTTTTTGAAAAAATGGTTTATTTTGTGAAATTTGAATTTTGTGTTCATAACAGTTACACTTGCCTGGTAATTCCGAAAATATAGTTTTATATTTAAACAACAATTCTCCCAACTGCTCCTTTTGTGTATCATTCAACAATTCCAGATTATTTACCTCTGCTATAATTTGGTCTGCAGATAGAGTTCCATTACCATTTGAATTATATTTTAAGCCTATATCATAATTATTTATATCTTCATATTTCTTCCAACTATCATATCTATTCTCTTGTATCATTCCCACATCATTTCCTTCTTTAATTAAATCACACCTAACTCCATTACTCTCTGTACTATTCATTTCCAATACTTCATTTATATTATTATATTCCATTAATATCTTATTAGTATTAAAATCAAGCTTCATTTTCAATTCACATATACTGTCCATTCCAATTATAATTTCTCTTAATAATTCTGGTATTACCAAACATTGCATATGATATATTATTTTATTTAATTCTACTTTTAACATAACTATCTTCTCAACTCTTCTACTTTTTCTTCCTGTGGCTGTTAAAATATGAATTCCTGTCACTGGTAATTCTTCAATTCTACCAAATCTATGTATATTTTGCTTATACCATTCCTGTTGAATACATGTTGCATTGCTCCCTGTGTCCACTAATCCTTTAATTTTAATGTCCCCTATCTTTAAATTTATTTCTGGATTATTTTTTATATATCCATTTCCATTTTCTGTTTTCACCTCATCTTTGTCACATTCTGTTATAAAATTCCTGTCACATAATATTGTAGTAAGTATTATATCTTTATTTACATTAGGCCTATTATTTATTAATTCTACTTTTTCTTGTTTTTGCTTATTTTGCACTGAAAGATCTGTTTTCGAAATTTCTATTGCTTTATCTCTTAAATCTTCTAGGCCTATAGTTGATATTCCAGTGCCTATTAGTTTAAAGTTGGAATTGCATCGACTACAACTTCCTGTTTCTCTTCTGGTCTTGCCTGTATCATATTTATTTCCCTGTAATTTCTGTTCCCTTGATTTCTATTAAATTCTCGTTCTCTATTTGGCATATCCCTTTGAAATTGTACCATGCTTTGTCTTGACTGACTATTTAAATTAAATCTTCTATCTCCATTTTGTCTCCCATATCCTTCTTTAGTTTGATTAGGCCTAAATTGAAATGCATTTCCTGTATATTGTGGTCTGTAGTTAAAATTTTTACTATTGTTTTGCTGTCCAAATCTATTAAAATTATTTTCTTTATTTTGATTATATTGTCCAAACTTATTTTCAGAGAGTTTTGGTATAAATCTATTTTCTATTTCTATAGACTTAAATTTTCTTTTGGCTTCCTCACCATTTCTTATCAATTCATTTTTCTCCTCTATGTCCTCTTCATTTAAAAATCTCTCCATATCACGGATAGTAGTAATGTTTTGAACTTTTCGAGCATCTCTCACTTTATCATCATAATGTCTCGCTAATCTCCTAATAATCTCTTCTTCAGTTGGTGTCGGTGTTAAATTTCTCATTTGTATTACTTTTTCAATGAAATATCCTGCCCTATTTAGCATACCACCTGGTCTGAACTTTTCTACCTCTAGCCTACTCCTTATGCCATTTTGTACTTCATCATTCCAGTATTTTTCAAACATCCTCTCTTTTAAAGTTTCCAAATCATCAATTTCCTCCCTGACTATTTGCCACCATTTTGCAGCATTTCCTTCTAATGATATGTCCATAATGTCCTTAATACTCAAACTATCTCTCCCTTCTTTAATCCTTCTTTCCTGTATCTTACTTATGTATCGCTCTAAATTCCTAAAGTATTCTACTGGGTTTGAATTTCTTCCATTAAATTTAGGCATATTCAAATCAGTATTATTATTCTCACCAATATAAATTATTTGTGGTACACCTCCAAAAGTTTTAATTTTCTTTAAATTACCTTCAGTCTCATCTAACCTCTCCTTAACTTTATTTAAGTCTTGGCCTAATTCCTTATTTTTAGATTCAAATTTACTATCTAACATCTTAATGCTTTGATGTTGTTCTATAAATTTAGTTTCTATCTTTTTATAGTTTTCTTCCATGTCCCTTTCCAACTCATTTATGTTTTCATCCATTTGTACCTTAAATTCTCCCATATTCTCCATTATGTGTCCCTTAAATTCATTTAATCTCCCTTCCAATTTCTCATCTAATTTACACAATAATTCATCTTTGATTTGGTTAGAATTTTCTATTAATTTTGTGTTAAAATTTTTTAACTCTCCCTTAAATTCATTTTTTAATTCATTTTCTAATTTATTCATTTGATTTCCTAATTTATTATTCATTTGGTTCAAATCTTCTTTCAAATTACCCATAATACTAGTCTCCATTTTATTAAAACGTTGCATCATCATTTGAACTAACCTATTCATGTCTGATCCCTGTCCTTCGGTTAGGCCTACATTTTCATTTAAATTGATATTTTCCTCCTCCATCTGTCTGTCTTCAGTCACATCAATAATGTTCACCATTTCCCCTTGAGTTTCCTTTAAATTTTGCTTAGGCCTAGTTTGTTTTATTTGCAAATTCGATTCTATTTTACGTTGGGTTTCTTTTGGATTCTCTCTTAAAACATAATTTCCCTTATCTGCCATTTTATGGGATTAAAAATTTGTTTAAAATTATAATTTAATATTAAAATATATATCTCAAATTATTAAATATATATTACCTGAAATATTGCTTATTATTCTTAACATAACCAAATTTCATATCAAATAGAGCCAATACGTTGTGAGCCTTATTTATAATAAGAAATTTAATTTAATATAGTCTCCTTTTATTTATCGTGCCCCACGTTGTGGATGCCAAATTTATAATACTCTAATTTATATTACTTTTCTAGAGTATTATATTTTTTTAAATTTATTATAAATAAAAAAATTATTTATATCATTAAATTTTTTTAACACAACAATAAAAGAAATATTAAATAAAAAAAATAAATGCCAAATTTATAATACTCTAATTTATATTACTTTTCTAGAGTATTATATTTTTTTAAATTTATTATAAATAAAAAAATTATTTATATCATTAAATTTTTTTAACAGAACAATAAAAGAAATATTAAATAAAAAAAATAAATGTTTTTTTATATTCTTAAATTTATTTTTTTTATATTCTTATCTCGGGGTATACTTGGGCTTCACAATTTACACAAAAATACATTTAAACAATAATCAGTTCATCTCACCATTATTCACAATGCTCCCCTTATATCTTCTTCTTGGTGATTGTTCAAAATAACAAATATTCAATATTATAATAGTTCACTTTTATTAGAGTGTTTTATTTTTCAATTGCATCATATATATTTTTTTTCTTAACTTTACTTCAGATCCTCTTACTCACCCACTAGAATAATTTGAAAAATTTTCTTCTTCCTTTAAATTGTTATTCTAAATCATATGATCCACTGTTGTTTTTCTCACATGGTCCCCCTGCACCTGCCTATCAAATTTTGCATTTCTGTATATAATACTTGAACAACCTCCCACAACTTTATATTTACAATTTCCATTTTACTTTTTATATCCAAACCTGAAGAAATTCAAAATATATATCTCGAATTGTTATACAATTTATATAAATGTTATAGTATCCATGAACATTCTGAAAGTGGTCAAACACTGTGTATTTTTTTCATACTTTTTGTAATGCTTATTTTGTATTTGATTGTTTATCATTTGTATCATGATTAGCATAGTCAATAAATAAAAAAATATGAAGAACTACGATCCAGAAATGTTAAACCACCATTTTTAAAAAGTAAGAGATATTGAATAAAAAGTTTCTTTTACTCAATGCTTTAAATTATGAAAACACTTGTCCCAAGTTTACATTCAATAATCGAATTAAGACTCCATAAAAAAAATTTAAAAAAATTCAAGTTTGAGAAGATTCCTATATGTTTTAGTGGTAGTGTACCACATTTTAAAAAGAAGCAATAGAACTTCGTAATAGAACTAAAACAACTTATTAGGATCTATCTGTACATATGTTTAAAAAACACTTACGAATTATATTTAGGTAGTATAATTTTGATACCTATCATCTATTATAATCTCACGGTAATAGGAGTAGCATATTAGGGGATATGTTCAAAATAAAATAAATTTTTAAGAATACCTACATTACTTAAAAATTTAAAACCTATCGGACCACTTTTACAAACATTAATATCTATTAAAATGAGTTGTATCAAGCCATAGCAATAATCTACAGGTAAACAGTTATGCACGAAATATAATTTTAATCTGCTTCCACTTTCAATAGGGTTAAATATTTGCACTCAAATAAACAATACTATAAAGAATATATGTATCTTGTATCACTGTAACTAAAAATCCCGAGGGAACCTAGCTGGATTTACCCCTTTTCATCATGTAGTCTGGGGTTAGATCCCACTCTTTCAGTTTTCTAATCCAGAATCTCGTGACCTATTCTTTTTCTCTTTCGACCCTAACGATATTGATTGATCGACAGTTGATTTTTGATCTTTATGCAAGTCATTTAATGGGTTCAGTAGTTTAAGAGAAAATAAATCACAAACGGGTGGAGATAGGTAAATGTTAATGTTTACCAAAATGTAAAGCTGGTAATTGATACATTTGTCTTTAAAATCAGTTTTTCCTTCCATTGCTTCAATAGCTCTCATAAATATATTTGTTTCCTAAATCTCTTTGGGCGAGTTTAAAACGCCTTAACCAACCGCATCTTTAAATTTATCCAACAAAGCTTATAAACATAGCTTAAGTACTGGAAAGAAAAAGATTATATCTTAAATTATTTTTGTCTTAAAAGTTAAATTAAGTTTATTGTCGAGTTATACGGAAGTTTAACGAGTTTTCGGAAGGTTGCGCTACCAACAGCAGACTCTGCAATGCTGCAAGCCCAGTTGTAACTATCGATTTTGTTACCTCGAAAAGTTTATTTAAGCTTGACTCTGTTCGGTTTTACTCGGTTATTTCCGTCTTCCGCATTCCTCCCAACTTCGATCCGTTAGCTTCCACGGTCATCGTGTCCCTATCTAGTGGCAAACAAACAAACCACCAGCATCTTTATGTACAAAGGCAGAAAAGATTTTTTCTACAATTTGAAACTAGTAAAAAGTCAGTTAATTTTATATTTAATTTCTAGAAATAACATTTAAGATAGAATTTGAATTTTGATCAGAAATGGAACGAAACTTATTCGTTTTTACCATCCTGTTATATTTACAAGTATATTGGTTCAAGAGTAAAAATGGCACTTTTATTATATTTTAGATTTAAATTTCATTTATAAAATTAAAGCATTTGCTTTTATAAACATATAATAGGCACTTTAGTATGGTGGGTGGAAAAAAAGGCGAATTGTTGTTTCCTAAATGACATTTTTCTTTCGAATATAAGGAATCGACAATATATATTTCAATATACGTCTCTCATCGCTTTATGATACGATAAATTTTTTCAACAATTCCACCGTATCTTTCAAACTAGTTTGAGGACTCTTATATGGTAAAACACATTTTGTGTAATTTGTGTATAGAAATTTTATAAATTTCTACCATAAAAATAAGGAATTTTCCAGAATGACAGACTATATATACACTATCTACACAATTAAAACACTACTATTGGACTATATTATCCAATTATAATACTTATAATTATCCCTCAGAAAATAACAATAAATAAATTACCACTTAAAAAAAAAAGTTGAACAAATTATCAATCGAAATTTGTGTTTAAAATATCATTCAAACTTTCTGCCCCAAACGCTTTGATAAAAACTGGATAATACCATTATATAAATCTTACTGAAGTAAAAAATGGTACCTTAATAATTTTATTTTAAGGAGAATTACTATAAAAACCAAAAATATTTAAACTTTATATTTTAATAATTTTTATTTAATTTTATTCTAACGTCAAAGTACCAAAATACGTGACATGGTCACAACGCACCAAACATTTTTATTAAACTTTTAAATTACCTTTACTTAAGCAATATTATCCATTATTTTTTAATTATCTCTATTTACTTTGTAACTTTTGCGGTAAAATGAATGTTAAAAAACAAGTTACAAATATGAATATAAATTATAAAACCAAATCTTAATACCAAATTATGAGAAAAACAGCAGTTACTATTTTTAATGACTCGGTTGAAATATAAAATATTTAATGTTAAAATTAAATTATAAAAACGTTGGTAGATTGTGATAATTGAAAATTGAAAATATAAATCAAAATATTTATGAATTACTACTTAAAAATTTAATGGTGTAAATAATTCTTATTGGAGAAAAATAGTAGGCTAATTGTAAAATTATTACTATTAAACACACATCTTTTTTTTTTATTATTCCTTCTCCTAAACCAGAAAATGGATTTGCAAGACTATAGGTAGCCACCGAGGTTGAAAAAAAAATGGAAAAAAAAACATATTCAATATTTCATTATACGTCTTCTTAAATATCTAGAAAAGTGAAATTTTACAGATCCACACGTTACCAAAACAACTCGTTATTGGACCTTGTCATACAAACCAAACCGCACACAGTAAAATATATATATATATATATATATATATATTAATGTATACATAAAAATCTTCAACAGCGAATCGGTCCTAAAGGCACCGTAACTGTTTAATCATTAATTTTATTCGGGCGTCTAACCAGAGTGTATTTTTTTAATTTCCGATAAAAGCGGAGATATTTTTAAAATTGTTTATAATTCCATAAAACTTCACCTTTTAACATTCCATAATTTTGACGGTTTTATAAATATAATATTAAATATGATAATATGAAAAATTCTCTGCAAAATATAATAAGATATTTATCGATATAAGGAAATACAATGTTTTCTATAAAAGGAATGTAAAACATTAAAAAATGTTACGGAACATCAAAGATGGAAAAACACTCTTCAACATCAAAAGAATTTTGTTTTTCTTCTTTCTATATTGTTTTTCTTTATAATATTTAAGAAACGGGTTGAGATATAGAGTTATATAGTACAATGTTTTATATTTTGATTTCGTAAAAAATTAAAAATATTTCACAAATGTCCAATTTTAACACACGTTTTCAAATGATTATGAAATATTAATGTTCACGTACAGCGTTCTAAAATTCAATAAAATTTCTGTCAAAACGGTGAAAGAATATACATTAAAAAATATCACTATTAAAAATACCTTAAATATAGCAATTTCGACTAAAATTCTATCATTCAATTGGATACCTACTTTTTAAATCAGGAACATTTTTAGAGTGAGATTATATATGACAAAAATACAACCGAGAATCAGGCAGCAATAATATTTATAAAAAAAATCCAAAACAATTCTATCTTGTTCTGTGATGAAACTTACTGTTTAAAACGAGGTATTATAAATAGCACATCAGAATACTTTATATTTTAATAAGTTTTTTCTGTTAAAAGAATAGTTTTCAAAAGGACAGTCATTTAAAAAATCTGATAAAAAAAGAAGTTGGTGATAAATTGAAAAAATCCTAGGTATTGTGTTTTACGGTATTGGAAATTTGTTTACTATATTTTATGTTATACAGAAGAAATTTGTATTTACTCGGTGAGTATTTTCAAAATTCTTCCGTTTTAATTGTTTAATTCAAAACCAAAATTATCTTTCTTAGTTTTTAGGCGCTTTTAAATTAAAAGTCCAAATCTCTTTTGATTTATTTAGGTGCAAATATTTTATCACATGTATACCTATATAGATAAATATCTCATTTCGACCCCTAATTATCACATTTGGAAAAAGAAAAAGTATAATACATATGGATATTGAGAGAAACAGATTTTCATTAAATTTCTTAATGAAAAGGAAAAAAAACAAGTTGATAGGTTTGGTTATCACGTTTCATTTCATTTCAACAGCAATTTCAGTATGTATCAATAAGTACATGACTGTACATATCTTTTATCATTGTTATCACTAATCTTGTAATTAGTTGCAAGTTACTAGACCAGTACCTGTTCTGCTAGTCGTAGCATCACCGCTGCAATACATACTCTATGACTAAAAACGTTGTTGAAATGTTTGCAATAGGGGCGACAAAACGTTCAATCTTAGTTAAAACACTTAATATTCTTACCGCCATGTTCGGATACAAAACGCGAGAACGAATCAAAATATGTGGAAATGATTTTATCGTAGTACATTCCTCAAATATGAATGAAATGTTA
The DNA here is from genome assembly GCA_963513935.1 of Aphrophora alni. Lineage (NCBI taxonomy): Eukaryota > Metazoa > Arthropoda > Insecta > Hemiptera > Aphrophoridae > Aphrophora > Aphrophora alni. Next base: position 119,953,675 of record OY740766.1, on the reverse strand, counting down.
TTGTAATAAAAAAAAAATTAAAAAAAACAAATATTTTAACTGAAAACATCTGGTATTTTACATCAACAAGCAAAACATATTTTCGTATGTCATCATTTTGAAACTGGATTTCATGTCTACTGTTAAGCAGGAGTAACAGAATAAAAAGTTTCTGTTTGAGATCATAACAATAAAAATAGTCGAAAGGAATTGATTTTTAAAGTTGTTTTTACTAGGTATTTATAAAATGTTCTTTGTAATATATAATTACAATAAAATATAAACGAATATTCAAAATCTTTAAAATATCAGAAGTGTAGAAAAAACTTTTATAGATGAATATTAATTTGTAAATAAACTGATGACGATTATGAAGGTGTTGTTATAGGTTCAGACAAGTATTAAAACTTTTACAGTTTTCGTTTATTTAAATGTCTTGACGATGACAGCGTATGGTTGAAACCATGCTTTAAAAATAACTCTGAAGTAAAAACTTTAGTCACTTTTTAATATTATTTTTATTTTTAAGTTTTAATTATTATATATATATATATATATATATATATATATATATATATATATATATATATATATATATATATATATATATATATATGTAGTCGAAACACCATTGCATTCATCAATAACTTATCGTTACTTTTTATTATTATATATTTATATTTAAAATCATAATTATTTGGTAAACTTTCATCAAACTTATAAAAATAAACGCCCTCCTAACATACAATTTTAAAAAGTATATCACGATGGCAAAAAGTTTTAATACATTTTCAGTTCCAGAAATATTTCATTTGCGCTCTTGTTTACATACTGTAAATTGACTTGACGGTTTTTAATATCATTCTTACAACGGGAGAATACTAATTCGTCAAACAAATCAAACCGAAACAAAACTTTGTGTAGTAAATCAATTTAAAACAATAAATAAAGTCTAGATGACTTTCGTAAGGCAATAGTTTGACAGTTGCTTTAATTAGTAATGTTAGAGTAAGGGTGGGAAATCCCGGGGTTTTATGACGTCAGTTCAGGAGATTCCGGGAACTGTCGCAATGCGCTTTCCCGTGACGTCACAACAACGTTGTATGTAGTGAAGGGAAAACGACGCTAGAGTGTTCTGTAGCCTCTATCAAACGATTGAAAGTAATACTTCTGCATTACAGATAACACTGAAAATAGTGAAAGTTTAAATAAATATTTGTAACTTGTCGGTTATTTTTTTAGATATTCAGATTAATGTTAAAGAAATATATTCCTGGGATCACGTACGTACATTTAAATATAAATACAAAAATAATAAACAACTGCACAATAATATTAACATACATTTGAGCAATAATTATATTGAAACAACTCATAATTTGTTTTTATGTACGGCGTGATTTTTTGATTCAAAATGAAATATTTTATACATTATAAACAATAAAGCAAATGGACTGAAAAAAATACAGTGTTATTGTATATACTGTACAATACCAATCTAACTATGACAATAGTTTAAACAAATAAACAATTTAGCGTATGGGAATGAACAAATTAGAACTGACTTTGAAAATCGGTGGGAGTAGCCATACAAATACAATGGTTGTAATAGTTCAACGTATCTAGGTACCCAATATATCGGGGAGGAGGGGGGGAGGCAAACACATTCCAAACACGTGGTTATTGTATTGCGCAACCCGCAATAAAACTACTACTTTAATCAAGAGCTGTATTTTTTGTTTTAAATATCAAAAAACAAATACAAATTCATAAACTTTGAGTAGACATTTTTCGAGAAATACGGTTTGTGTTTAATTATTGTTGGCATTTCAAAACTTTTTGTAAATAAAAATTTAAACAATATTTAATTTGCTAATTATTAGGTGAAGGGATTAGCCGTTTTTATCAATTAAAAACATCAGATTCCAATAACCAATTGTTCAAATGATGAATGTTGTTTTGTCCTTGATTTATTCGTCAGGATCCCGATAATTTGACACCCAGAGTTAAAATTAATTTAAAATATGTTCGTTTGACATTTATATGAAGTAAATATTCATAAAACATTACACAGTAATGGAATGTTTGAGTTACTATAACCAAAATATACAAACAGACTTGAAAACTTTGCAACGCACAATTCCTTTTTTTTTTTTTTTTTTTTTTTTTTTTTTTTTTTTTTTTAACTTTTATTAGGTCGGGAACTTCAAAAAGTAGAAATAATATGGTGAATCTTCGCACATGAATTTATGCCAAAAACATTTACAAAAGTTCAACAAACAATCGACATTGACTGTGCTACTTTTAGCAAAATCGAAATTTTTAACTACGTTTATTAAAACTTATTATTATTATTTTTGTAAATGCCATATGCACAATTATAGATACTGCCATGAAATAATACTGACTAGATATGTAGTTTTGTTTAAGAAAAAATAATTTTCGATTCCTTACACGATAAAATTGATTAAACTATACAAATACATAATTATAAATAAATATTGAGCTTGACTTGTGAGGTAATATGAAATAAAACTTGATCACAAGATTTCTCAAAAATTACGTTTACCTGATAAAACACGTTTCAACGACAAAGTCGCCATGTTCAGTGATATATAAGCTACAATAACTCAATTATAATTTTAATTATTGTAGCTCATGTATAACTGAGGATGACGACTTTGTCGTTGAAAAGAGTAATTTTTGTGAGATCTTGTGTTCGAGTTAAAATATGGTTGAATTAGTTTGTTTGTTTTTTGTCACTCCGTCAGATAATATAATTTTATTATTGCAAAACCCGTTTTCAATTTTTAGCTAACAGACATGTCTAAGTCATGTTAAAACTCTGATTTCCTAAAAATTTTGACGGAACCTTAGTTCGATAATAGTGAAAATATGGCCGCCATTTTTAAACGATAAATTGATTTTTCTGGATACAAACTTGTTCTGATTCTCTAAAATATACCTATATTATATAAAATAGAACAATCTATTCTACATGATGAACTCATAATATAATAAACACATTATTTATTTATGAAAATAAACGGATATTCAAATCTTGATGTCAGGATCGTGGTGTCTGTTGTTGGATCTAACTAAGGTTGGATTTCTTCAATAGTTATTTTCATACAAGTGAAGTAAAATGACAGTGCGAAGTTAACACAGGTCGTAAAATTATAGGGGCTCTAAATATTTCGATAATTTACGAATAAAATATACCAGTAATTTAATAAAAACAAGAATTTGTTTAACCGCAAGTGAATATAAGTTAAGGTTTATGATTTCATTTAAATATTAGAAAGTTTTATTCATCATCGTCATTAAAACCTGAGAGTAGTGTTGAAACAGGATTTTTCACACAGAATTTGCATCATCTATTTCTGTACAGTTTTCGTTTTTTCAAATTTCTTAGACGAATGTTTAAATTGGAAAAAAAAAAAAAAAATTGATGACCTTTCGATTTAACTATTTTTAAATAAACTTAGATATATTTTAAATAATTAAATACCACACACACTCACACACACATATATATAAAGTACAGTATTTATATACCCTGTGGAGGAGTTTGTGAGGCACTGAATTTGGTTGTGTTATTGTAAAGTACTATATAATGTTATGTTTTGACGTTTGTTGTACAATTGTAATTGTCTACAACAAATAAAATGTTTGATTGATTGATTGATATAAACTTAAAGCAATAACAGAGTAAAAGACATTTAAAAATAAAATGTGAAGCTACTTGAAGGAATGTATTTTTTATTCAATAGAAGAATTCATAGGATTGTCGTCTGATGAAGGTGTTTTCTTTTTTTATACGTCGGATATGTATTGTATTAGGAAAGTAATTTTTTTAGAAGTAAAAAATGTATTAAACTATTTAAATGTAAAAATTCACTACCAGTCTAATAAAATCTCCTAGCTGATAATAAAATAAATAAATAAATTACATTGTGTGTTTTGTATATTCGAGTGTACGGTTTGAGTGTCTTGACATTTTGTTTGTTTGTTATTGATTGTTATTTTACATTAATTGATAATTTATAATACGCCTATTTATAAAGATAATTTTGTATTGTTATTGTTTTCATGTTAGAATTAATGTATAAGTCACATGACATATTTCATACAATATTTATATTGTCAAACGAGATTAATAAAATTGAATTGAATATATATATATATATATATATATATATATATATAACTATATACAATATAGTATAAGTATATAACTATATACAGTATATATATATATACTGTATATAGTTCTATATTTATATTAAATAAATAGGTAATAAATATAATTAAAAATCACACATCATAATGTAATCGTTCTAAAGATATTCTTTGATGTCTTATGTCGTAATCAAGCTGAAGTTCGATTTTATATCCCAATTAATAATTTTTTAAAGAACCCCCCCCCCATAAATCGGAAATAATTGATTGTGAAGGAACTCCTCGTTCTTTAACTACATTCTTCCCATCGTAAATTGGACGACAATCATGTAATTTAAAAAATATTGAACAAAAGTCAGTAATTTCTAATTATGTTGACGTTGAACAAATATTTAGCACTACTCGTTTTTCTTCAAATACGATTTTATCACTTATTTTTACTCTTCCATGCATAGGGGGAAAACTATGTCGAGTTGTGGATATATTAGTCTTGTCCGCAAAAAAAAAAATAATAATAATAATAATAAAAATATTGAAATTAGTTTTTGGAATAATGTTTGTCAGTCGTATGTGCTTAAATGACTGTAAAAGCATAATTGTGTTAACCAATTTTAAATGAATTTGGCATGTGAGCATATATTGACCATATCCCAGTACGGTTTTAAAAATTTGATTTATAATTCTAAATTTGGCGGTAGCTCCCATAAAAGGGGGAAAAAAAACAACAACACAAAAAACATTTTGATTGAATTTGGTTCGATTGTAGATTATAAAGATCTAAACACAACCGTAATTCTAACCAATTCTCAAAAATGCCCCTTCGTGAGTTATTGATAAAGATTTTTAAAAACTAGCCATGCTGCTGTTATAAAATAATTAATTATTCAAAATCGGTTCTAATAATTTAGATCAATAATTCTGAACAATCAGAATATAAATCACTCAACCTGTGTGTCAAATCGCAAGTAAATAAATATGTCCGTTCAGAAATAAGTAATAACATATAAAAGTGAATCTGGAAAACCGTCATTAAAGCTCAATGTTAATAAAATAAGACATTCGTTAAAGACTTATATGGTAGAAGCGAAACAAAATAAGGTTCTTAAGTTTATGAGTGGCAAAAAAAAAATGTGTAGAACGTCTAAAAGTTTGAAATAGTTGATTGAAATATTGTTCTATCTACAGTACATGGCCTTACCATTTGTGTGCAATGCATTTATAATAGCGTTATCGCTTGACGTTATAATCTGTATGAAATAATTTCCATGAGTGTCTTTAAATATAAAAATTGAGACAGAGTAAAATAAAAATGTATTAAATCATAATTAATCTATTTAGTTACCGAACTTGTAAATACTTTTTAGTCAAGTTAGTCCTCCGCTTGGTTCTGGGTTCAATCACTGGTTGGCTTAACAAGTTACGATGTTGACACATCGTATTTTAAAAAAAGTGAGAGATACCATCTGTGGCTAATTCTGAGTACGAAATCTACGGAAACTGGAGTTTCTGACAATTAACGAGTTGTTGGGACACAGGGTTATTACTATTCTGAGAAATTGGTGACGTAAAGAAAGATTTGTTATTTGTCAAAATGGTTTCTTAATAAAAGATAATAGTTGACTAGTTTCAAAATGCCGTAAGTTAAAAACATTTCCGAAAGCATGTAGAGCCTATACTGACTTAAAACACATATTTTAGTTAAGCTTTTCAATCTACATATGCATATTAACATGTAGGAAAATAAACCATAAATACCTATTAAAAGAAATTCCAATCGTATTGTGTCTGCCATTAAACTTTTCGGAGAGTTAATTGTTTCATATATTTTAGTATCTAGACTTTTAAATGGAGTAAACTAAAACATTGTAGTATGTGTAATAAAATTATATTACCAACTTCCAGCAACAATAACTAAAGTAATTTACTTTTAATCGTTGCGTTGCTTCGAACTTTTTAACTACATTCTCCACTAAATTGTTTATTGTAATTGAAAAACTTACGTAGTATACAATAATATGAAACTTCTACATGGCTTATAAACTTTAGAACAACTTTTTTTTTCTCTTTTTTTAGTTCAGTGAATATAAAGAGCTCATTAAATGCAGAGGAAAGATGAAGTTCAGTTGGCGCTCTTCTAATAATGTAACCAGTTACAAATGAAAACAATTAAATAAGAGTTTCCAACTCAAATAATATATAACCAAATTTCTAATATAGAAATTCCAGGTAACATCTAAAGTATAACATATCGACCAATTCTAAATATCGGTTTAATTTAGACAAACACTATGTGTGCATTCAATCGTGTATTCTTTTTAATAAACACTTCAAGGTCACAAGTTCTCTCACATTTGATTAAATGCCCTTGATCTTAAAGTATTAGTTTGGTTACTAGAATATGTGGTCAATAATTTTAAAAGTGTTAGCCGTTTAAAGAAATATAAAATTTGTTTTACCAGGAAAATCTTTTACCTCTCAGGAAGTACTCCAATAACTCATTTTGTGCATCTTTGATACTTCAACAATGGCGAAAGGTATTTTATAATTTTCAGTTGTTGGTCAATAACTCCAGACTTGAAATGCGGATAATACCATATACTCACGTACTAAAAGGGATAAAATTGAACTAATGTTCATAAAAATGACTAATGCAATATTTGAGAAAGTCAAAATTGTATAGTTGGGCATTGTGAGAGGTGGCCTAAATTTTCTAGAAAATATTACCAATCATATTTTACTTATTTAATCTTCCACAGTTTAAAAATATTCAAACTTAACAATTTGGTCAATATCAATCGATCTGTTTGCAGATCTGCGCCACTGCACGGACAACGAGCAGACTGTTGGCTTTGCAAAACAAATTTGTTAAAAATTCAGAATCTAATAACTAATATTTTCGGAAAATATGAACACTGTCTTTTAATTATTATTTAATTAAAACTACACTACATTTAATAGAAAGAAAATTAATTTATCTGTCGACTAGTACACGGACGACCTCTAAAATCGAACATCGATCAAACTATATTAATTCCCAACGTACATAATGAATTATATCAAGATAAACGAAACTGAAAATTTGTAATTTGGTGATGGTTACGTTAGATGTAATATTTTTGTTAAATTTGATTTTTTCTAAATTCATGAAGATATTAATCTAAATTACGCAATTGTTATGAAATTTCAGTGTTTGTGTATTTTTTTTGAGTGGCGAATTTCACGGTCACATAGTGCTGAATTACTTGGTAGGCGAATTTAATTTTTTTAAATAAACCAAATTCTTTATATTTTATTTATATGCGTGATTTTGACGAACATTTTAATATTCATTATTTTTAAGGTAGTTTTATAAGAATATTTTTCGATCTATCCTAATCTTGTTGATTTATTCTAGTTTAAAAAAAATAAATATATTTTGTTGAGTGTTTTGAAAATTTGTTAACACAAAAACCAGGAAATATAAATAAATAAATATATATTTAAACCTTTTTTTTTCTGAGAATGGGCTTAACCAGTCGCACCTTCGGTACAAACTTTGTTCTATACTATCACCAGAACAAAAACCTTACAATGGCGTAAACAATTTATTTAAAAAAAACAAAATCATAACTTTGTTCTCTAGGATTTATACAGATTTAAATTTCATGTGTTCAAATAGTTATTTTAAGTTTTTAGTGAAGGATAATATGTAAAACGTATACAGTTTTATCGTACATGCAATTTTTAAAGGAATTTTCAATTTTTGTAATTGCAATGACCTGTGTAACAGTCGTATGTGTACCGCTGACCATCCAGAGATATGAATGGCGTTTTTACATCTGTTTTGACTGAGTTATTTATATAGATAAGGACTATTTAAAAAATACGTTACACATATCAATATTAATATGGACATAATATAAAAATTTATATAAAGAGATAAAGTGTTATGTCGGGTAATTTTACCAGGCTCACAAACTACTAAACCGATTTTAAATTCCTTTGTATGTTTGATAGAATAATTATTTTATTGTAACATAGGGGATGTGTCATTTCGTCGAAAAAACAAATGTAGACTGCAACAAAATTATGATTCTCACAATATACAGTAGCAGAGAAACGAACCAATAATATATGGTTGAAATAAACCAAAGACGTATAAAGATGACCGATGTGTAACCAAACACTGTGGTAGTGTTTAACTTTACGAGTTATATGGACATATGTACCTTTTTTCAAAATATTTTCGTGAATTGTTGAAAATATTTTTCAGTATTCCTTTAATTTTGTGTGGAATATAATTGATCTATTATTCAGTATGGACTAATTAAATAGGCCTTATTTCTCTTTATTCTAACTTACATCATTTCTCAATAAGAATGGATTTAAAAATATATGTATATATATTTTATTGAATTTTAATATTCTTAAGTTACTTTTACGCGTTAGTTTGTCTAGATTTGGTAAGATAATCACGAAAAGATTTGGTATATTCACATGACAAATAAACATGGAGTATTGTAAGTTCGAAGGTATTATAAAATTTCACAATGAATACAAATTGTAACTAAACAAATTGTAAAAAGTCATATTAATTTGAACAAAACTATAATATCTCCTAATGTCATACCATATATATTAAAAATTATGGGCTTCTGTACTCCTCAGCCAACATTCCCTGATGATTGTAAACGTATTTAAATAATCCTTATATCTTATTACCATAGTTTATAGTATTCTAAATGCTATAAAAATACTACAAAATCTCCTACTATTTTGCTAAACAATTTCGTAAAGATAGAATGAAGGATAATAAACATTGTATTTACTGCAATGGAACTCTGCAATTCGCATTGCACCACTGATCTCTCAATTTGGATTAACTGTTAATACTGACGCACGTCACTCAATATAAACAAGAGAACATGATTGTTTAGCCAGATTTACACTACAAGATTAATCACTGCTAATTGACATCCTATCCTGCTTCAAACCTCTAGACTGATACACATAAATAGAGTCGTATTTCCAATTACATTAAAAAAAAACTACTTAAGAACAAATTTTAAATAATACCGGCTGAACCTAACGTTCAATGTGGAGGGTTTAAGGTGTTGAGAATATTTTTCCAAGATCTTTGTAGGTATAACAACAAAAACTTTCCATATATTAAAAAAAAAAAAAAATTAATATATCTAATTATAAGTTTTTACAGTTTTATATTTACGTAGTATAGAGACAGTTTGGTGATGGGACAAACAAATCGATATTGGTTTTTGTAATGTCCTTCTGTTTCTGTGTACTGTTTACAACTGCCTAAAACTGCTGGAAAGATTTGTAATATTATACTTTGTTTTATTTTTTATTTTCATTATTTCAATCACTAAACATTTTACGGTACTACCTTAAGCTACAAACACAAAATCACTAAATAATATTTTGACATATTTTAAATCAATTGTAGCTCCTGGGGGTCAAACTAATATTAGTCGTTGTCTCCTCAAATGTGTTTGACGAATCACAGGATAAACATTAAAAGGAAACGCTTATGGAACTGCCATAAAATGCCTAGAATATATAAAATTGAACCGTGAAGATTTTTGATTTAAACTAGTGTGCCAAACTATAAGTAAAAGATAATTATGGTTGGGGAATAATCAACAAAATCAAAAGTTACCGCCGTCTATTAAAACTCTACTTCAGTTAAATACGAGTTGCGTTTAAGGCAAATGTACACCATACGCTAAATTATATTAGACTCCTGATAAATTTATTTGTAATAGAAATCTTACAATATAATTAATAATTTACTTCCAAACAACTTATCTCATAAAAAACATACATGGTTGGTGGGGGGAGAGGAAGACTGAGTAGTGAAGATCATTGTAATTTTATCCCTCACGTATTAGTAGTATAGATAACTCTGCGGATGCCACGAAAGGTAATGCAGCATTACAACGACAATACTGATAATATTAACAAGGAAACTATTTGTAAAAGGAATTTCACCCAACAAATATTTTATACACTACAACTTCAATATTAGTATTATCATAAAGATGTTGCGGTGTAATTTTAATAGCGTTCTTAAATTCTCACATTCAAAAAATGTTATCAATATTTTTAACTATAATTAAGTTTTCAAAAATATCTTTAAAAATAAATTATTACCTAAAAATAAAAGAACACAATATGGAGTGACCTATCGCTTAAAATATTTTCCAACTAGAGGAATATTGACTATAAAATTTTATGTAAGTGTCGTCCTCCGATAGAAAATTATCAGCACAGCAAATACTTATTAATAAATGATTTTATAAATTTCAGATAAACCCTTTTTTCCTTCCCACCCCTTTAACATTTTTTCTAACTAAGCAATTTGTGGGATATTAATTTCTCACAATAAAGAAAAACATTTAGTCAATCGTTCTATAATTTCTTCAAATAGGCTATTGGTGATAAACATATTTCACCATCAACACAATTTTTCATAAACTACTACATAATTTTGTGAAATATGTAATCATTCTATGGAATACATTTCTAAATGTAGATCTGTCTTCATAGAAGCCATTTACCAGAGCGTGACCAGTTCATTATAATTTTAGGTCCAAACTTTTGAGCGGATCCTGGATGGCTCTTTTTAAAGCATTGCTTCAATACGAACTCTATGAAGGTGAATTAATTGCAAACTCCACTAAAACACAGGCATCTTCTAGGTATTATTTGTTTTCATATTTAAACCAACCCTATTTTACATTTATCTCCACCACATACCAAAATTTCTTCGACTCTTACTCCAAATAATAACTTCCTGATTTCCTAGTGAATATCTTCACTCCATCACTCCAAAATAGTCCTTATGACGATAAAAGTCTGTGCCATGACGACGTAAAACATTTTCCCATAATCCTGATATTTAAGAAATAGAGCCTAAATTTTAAAAATAATTTACCACTTTTACCATTCTTGCTTCACAACACCAATCTTTTATTTCTGCCCCTGCAATTAGACATTAAAAAAAAAAAAATCATTTACGTCTTACTCAATAGTACGCTACTTAAACAATTTTTATTCATATATTTTGTATTATCTTTGACCCTGTGCGATAAAAGCCTGGTCATCTATAAACAACAATTAATGGTTCGTCCTATTCTAATTGGCATTCCCATCGGCCTACTATTGGTATTCCAAGAAGCCAGATATGTATCCAAATATATATGTGAGTGATATTACCAGCTCAACCCATTGCAGGTTCCAATTTCAGATTACATTCCTGGTCCCGTATTTAATTAAAACGTTACAATTCCGATACAATTCGCTTAATCAAGTGTATCATCGGCGCATTCATACCCTTTTCTGTCATTGCCTTCCACAATTTACCCACTGGATTGAATCACTCAATTTTATTGTATATATCACTTTTTTTGTTCCTTTATTAACTATAGTTGAACAATTGTTTAGAAACTAATTAAAGGGTACAGTATAAATGCTTTATATTGCCAACGAAAATTTACACAAATTGTGTACTTACTGATAATATCTTGTTGAAGATTGGTGAATAGGACTAATAATTTTTTCATTTTAGTTAAAAATGCCGCAAACAAGTGTTTAACTATTTCTATACAGTAGTTAATATTTATCAAGGATAATTAGGTCAACATCATAAGTAAAGTCCAGACATACTAATGACCTCGACGCTGTTTATAACCTTGACACACCTTGTGAATTTCAGATCGAAACTAAAATTAACTTTGTTTTATTCATATCTTAGCTGTCAGTCAACTTCCTTCCTTACATAACTTAACAAAGTAATTATAATATCTCTTTATACTAGACATCTATTTATATTTTAGAGCCAAGATCTCTATTTATACTGAGGGCTTATTAAAGTTATCTCATATAGGGTTTTTTTTTAAAAAGTGAAAATCATTTCTAGATATTTTCAAGCAGTTAGAAATAAATAGAAGGAATATATATTATTTAATATAAGTCTAAAAATAATATTTTAAACTACTGTTTGTAAATTTATTTGTGATTAGAAATTCTTACAAATGGATTAAAATTCGTTGTAAAAAAGTGTAATCCATTTTGTATCATGATTTTTTATTGATATAAGATTTTTTCTTTTCAATTTTGAACACTATTAAAACTCTACTAATATCTAAATCCTTTCAATATTACATCTGTTGTGTTAAAACCTTTTAGTATTAAAATATGTGGTTGACTCATTAAACAAACGTATTGGTATACAGAATTTAGACCTCATAATGATTTCTCATAATGTAATTTTTATATCATAAACACAAATGGAAGTACTTGTAAGCTTTACCAGACATGTGTTCCCGTGATTAATAATTAACTATAATGTTACAAAATTATTTCCTTCCAAAAAGGTAGGTCCGATGTATTAAAATAAATTAATGAATAATATATCGTTTATAGAATTCAACGATTATACATGTTTATTTAAAGTTTTTTTGTTTTGTTATTCGTGCTGTAATTTGGTACTTCAATATTAGTTTCTAATCTCTAAATTTCACAACTACTGCAATAACTACAGAGCAAACTGAAGACGCTCTACTTCTTAAAACGTTCCTTAAATATTATTTTATAATTTTAATAAACTTCAACTAACAGGTTTTTAGATGTCTCTTTTTTCTCTCAACAATCTTTTCACACTACAATTCAAAATCAAATCAAAATATGAGGTAAAATATGTTAATTTCTTTGAGCTCATACTAGTGAATTCACATTTATGTTTAGTTACCATAAACCTATTTTGAAGTAAAAATGTAGATAACAAATTTAATAAAACATATTCGTTCTGTCTTCTAGAATAGAGTATAGGAGATTATTCACGACGATATGAAAAACAATTGAGAAGTACCCAAGTTTATTTTGAAAATAGTTTTTGTGATTTAAAAGAAATATTAATAGAAAGAAATGGAGAGAGGGAGGTGAAATAACCAAATTCAGTAAACACATTCCACACTTTACTTAATAGAAATTAACACATGCCAGAGGTAAAACAAAACATTGATGCTATATTTACCTACAGTCTGGAGAGATGAGAAGCAACAAGTGGTCTCATGTAATCAAAGCATGGAGTCAATCATACGTCAAACACTCCTACCAGCGTGAGAGAAAATCCTACCTGTCACGTCCGTCACGTATTTATTTCTGTGTGTATATGTCGCGACAAAATGTTTCCCTTTAACTGTCTCAATTATATATATCTTGCAAAGTAAACATTGCGAATCATATCTTGAAATACAACAATTTATTGGTTTATTTCTCTTAATATTTTTCAGTTTAACATAAATAAATATATGTTCTTAATTAATTCATTCGTTTACTGTGCTAATAAATCGTAATCTTAAGTAAAACGTTATCTAGAAATGAAAGTCCTTAATAAGTTTCTTCCTCTAATTTACGTGCTGTTTACTAAAATAGAGAAAGAATTAATAATATGAATTCTTATATGTCTTTTTTTAACTAGATTTAACATTAATCTTCACCCACACGATAACATTCTAACGAGTTATTCAATATTATAAACTATTGTAAAAGGTTTTATTTAATTATTTTTTACAAGTTCGATATTCAGAATGATAAGACAACTGGTAAACTGCCATTATCAGCCTACCGTTAAAAAATGTATATCATTTCTAATCAATTATTTTTTCTGGTCACCGCAGTTTTATAAATATGAAATTTACCTCTTGACGCCTCGTCGACGTTTGGAATCGTTATATTTTAATCTGTTCTAATATTTAGTCAAATTTGCAAAAGTTGATCCTTTCTGTCATTCACTTTTTATTCTATCGCCATATTTTTACACTCTAAAAGCATTAGTAGTTTTATACAAAATGTAGACGTTATTTGCGATACACATTCTACATAAAACTTGAAACTTTAGAATTAATAAGACTACCGGATCTGGGTTGATGCTTGCCTATTTGTCACACATTATTATTATAAAAATGATATAATTTTGTATATCGGTGTCTAAACTATAATACGTTTACTAGTTTACTAAAAATATACTTTTATTAGTAAACAACTGGAATTTATTAAGGAATAACTTATTGGAATTCAGAATAAAGTAACTACAAACGTTCATAGTGTACTATTATACATAACAAGTAATTACCTATGTATAATTTTTAATAATGTAGGAAGTAAAAAGAGGCAAATTTCTATCAATGTCTATTTTCACCTAAAGAACTTGAATGAAATTGTGTAAACAAATTTGGTGAAACTTTGACAAAATTGCTACATAGAAATTATATTTATTTATGAACGCTTTAGTTGATGAAACTTTTATAAATTAATATGTTTCTATTAGTTGAAAATGGATTTACATATAAGTTTACATTCATTAAAACTCGTAATTAGGTCATTATCACAACTAAAGTTCAGATATATAATATCTAGATACTATAACTAATAACCTCAAAGCTATTTACAGCCTTGACACACCTTGTAACTTTCCTATCACAACCAACATCAACTTCGCTGTCATAACTCAGCTGTCATTCAACTTCCTTAAATAACTTTAGTAAGTAATTATCGATTTCCGTGATTTGTATTTTATTATATGTGATATTTATAAATATTTTATATAGTGTGGTTTAAGGAAATTTTTTAATATTTTAGAGATATGTATATGAGAAAAATGTACTAAAAAGATTTAAATATATTACAAGTCCAAGAATATCTTTATGTACATTTCTATCAATTATAAAGTGTTTTAAATGTATTGAAATTGTGTATATAAAGATATTGTAATGTTTTAGAGGTTAAAAAATTACAATGTTTCACCAAAACTATTTAAAAATAAAAATAACATATTTAATTCTGTGCATATAAAAAATTTAAAATTTACCTGAAATTTGTAAATCCATGATTTTAAAAACGAAATAAATTTTATAATTTTCTGTTAACTCAATACTAACTACTCTTAATGTAGGTTCTTCGAATACGATATTTAAAAAAAAAATAGACATAAGTTTAGGTAAGTGTTCTCAAACTTGCTTTCACCTGTCACGCATGTACATAAAATTACCGTTAATGACTATTTTTTCACATTCCAAAATGTACTTTCTTGTGTGATAACTATTAGGTTGATTCAACACGAATAAATTTCGTTGTGGGAAATATATTGGTAAAAGTTCAAACTTATCCACAAAACATTGATTTAATTCGGTCACTTGAATATTACTTAATAATTTTTACATCGTACTAAACCATAAGGAAATTCCACCCCTTCAAACATTCTTGCTTATAATTTTCTATTTTTATGTAGTTACAACAAACAGTTAATTAGATGTATTTCTTAGGGTTTACAATCTATTAAAATATACATTTTATCGGGATATTTTGAAATAAATTAATATTTAATAAATAATATTTAGTTTATAAAAACTAATACAACAAACATATAGAGTCAAGATACACACAGTTAAAACAAGAGACCTTAACTATGTAAAAAGCTAAGTTCAAAATTGTTTGAGTAAAACTTATTTTTCAAATAAAAAGTGATATTGAGGGAAATTGGATTGGAGGGGATATCAGTTCAATAAACAATTCTCTGACGATAGTTTAATTAAAATTAACACATCCCACGAACATCAAAACGTTAATGCTCATTTTGCACACGAGCAGGAGAGCATGGGTTCAACAAGTGGTCTCATGCAATCAAATATATAATGTCAATAATATCTCAAACATTTCCTACCAAGAGAAATGCTGTCACTTTTTCACGTTTTTCTGTTTGATAAACACTACTATAAAATGTTTTCCGAATAATGTTTTAAGTTACAAATGTTTTGCAAAATAAAAATAGGGAATCATGAAAGTAAGCTCTTCCCACTGTCCTGTATTATAACAGAATATTTGTTTATTTATCGTGCTATTTTATATATTAAATATAAATAAATATATATATTAAATTATTATATATATATATATATAAATATATGTATATATATATATATATATATATATATATATATTATTAAATTATTATTATATATTTATATTTGTAAATATTATATATCTATTACCCCCCCCCCATCCCCACAATATCAACACTTAAAAGCGAAATAATTTCACAAAACAATTTTCTAAGAAGTTATATGATTTTAAAAGTTTGAAGTATGTTATTGGTTTTTATTTCAATATTGGTCAAGTTTATTATCCAGAAGATTAGTCCAATTCTCATTTTAAAATCATGATATTTTAACAGGTATTTACTCTATCTAACACCCTAATATATTAAAAGATAATGGTCAGGACTAAACACTATCTTAATCTGTGCTATATATGTCTACATTCTTAAATATTTTAAGCTAACACACATCATCTAAAGTAATATCTCTCTAAGTAAAAGTTGTGGAACACTTTTTTTTTAGATTGTTCGTCTATTCATGGGCATTTTACTTTTTTTTATAAACAATCAAATTCCGAAGTTTGTTTATTTTGAAAAATATAAAAAACTAAACATTAATTTTTAATATAGAATAAAATAAGTTCTTGTCTAACAATCTGAAAGCAAACACAATAACCTAATATTGGAGTCAAGTTAGAATATATATATTAAAATGGTATAACTTTCTAGATGTTCAAATTTTAGGCGTTAATCGTGATTTTTATGTAGTAGGTTTAATAATTTGATTTGAAAATTGAAAAATTGTTTATATTCGATACAAGCAACTTTATTTCCTAACGCCAATGATTTTCATCAATATTTGTACAGATACAGTGATCGGCTAATAAATATATTTGATATTTGAACAAACAATAATAACAATTGAATTAGCCGTCCATTACAGGATGAAATATTAAAGGAAACGTAATCACACCTAAAGTTTGCAAATTTAATTGTTATAAACAAAATGCTCAGGACAAATCCTGCACTACAGAATGAAACTATGTTAGTAAACCCCCCTCCCTCAACCCACTTCCTGACAAGAAAAAAACAGTAATCTGATGGAGCTCTTATTGGATTCTTTTGGCGATAATATTATTCCACTATTTTAACTTATTTCAATATTTAAATTTTGAGTTTTACAAATACCTTAAAATTCAGTTTATATTTAAAACTTTAATACAAATTATTTCGAGTGGAATAGTTACAAAAAACCGTTCGAGAAATTAAAACTCTTATTAAAAATATATAAAAAATTATTTATAAATAATTATACTTTATTTACTTGTATAATTACTAGTAAATTATAAATAATTATAAGTTATAAACTTTTGTAAATTTACCTTCTTTCTGTTTTTTAAAACATTAAAAAACCGAAACACTGTAAAAATTATTACAATAATAATACTTTTTTTTTAAATATGTTAAATAGTAATTTTATGAAACATAACTATTAAAAATAGTTTAATTTAAACGCTGACACATACACATGCATGAGTAACAAAACAGATAAACAGTTCTGTGGCCCTAATTGGCGATATTGTTGAAGCATGAATTGATATAAACTGATACTTGATAATATTTCCTTCCAGTTCAAATAGCAGCAAACAATAAATGCATAACCATATCGTAGTTTACCTTTATTGCATAAAAATTAGGTCAATATCTATCTAAAGGCAAGACATACTTTAACAAATAAACTTGTAGCTGTTTATAACCTTGACACACCTAGCAAACCCCCCTCCCGATCAAGACTATGACTTATTCATAATTTAGCTGTCAGTCAACTTCCTTCCTTACATAATTTTAGCAAGTAATTATAGTTTCTGTTTACAGAACTATCATTATTATAGGTTACAAACACGATCCCTGTTTATATTGTGAGATATTTTATGTCTAACAATCTGTATACAGAATCATTCTGTAAGTTTAAAACAACCGTTTGACACCCCTCTGTCTGTGTTTCGCTTTTGTATTACAAAATAAAATTTCTAATTAAAAGAGTGTGGTGTATTTTTTGCATAATCTTGTATCATGTAGATGCAAATATCTAATGAAACTTGGATTTTTTTTTATCCAGAATGTTTAAAATTACTAAGCATTAAATTATTTGGTGCTGATGTTTTACATAAAGTACTTTTATTTAAAAGAATTGTATAAAATACTTAACTAACTCAATAATTACTTAAAAACTGAGAATACAATTTTACAATACAATGATGAACAATTTGTAACCATTTACAACTTATTGCCCTTAAATAATTTTTACAAAACTAATTTTATAGTTTCGTAACTTAAAACAACGTAATTAGTTTTTAAAATATTTTAATAAAAATAATTTTAAAATGTTCTACATTATTGAACTTGAGTAGGCCTATAAGTTGCCTGTTAAACATTTCACAATTATGGTTGATATTGTAATATGGTATTTATTAAAAATGTCTACGACATAGCTCTCCACAATGCATTTTAAATAACATTAGAAAACTCTACCCAATTTAAAGTTAATTTTTGTACAGTAACGCAAGATTAAGAATATCTTGTAACAAACGTTCAAATATGTAATAGGTTTCTTATATTTTATCGAGTTTTGAATGCTTAAAATGACAAAGTTCGTTTTATGCTTATAACGGTTTTACTAAAAACACTATGACATAATGAGTTCACATCTAGATAATTCTGACCAAAGGTTTATGTTCTAATATTCTTCGAATTTCACCAACTTTTTAAAGAAAGCAATACACGCGATTTTGAAACAAAAAGTTTGATTTGTAGCCTGTATTTCAATAAAATCTAAAAACGTTAAATGATCATCTTAAGCATTCTTATCTAAACAGAATGTTATGACAGGGGGAAAAAAGTTTTTGGATTTAACAATTTATATAGTGCCTTATTAGTAGCTTTGTAAATGATAACTACGAATTGTAAACTATCAATTTTAAAGAGTGTTTAAGACACTGATATATATTTATTATAGATAAACCTCTTTTTAACTTTTCGACTTACAGGGATTAAAACAGATTTTTATGGATCTCAATTTATTCTACTGCCATCACACTTTTGGGGATGTTTTAGTAATAAAATACGTAAATTTTCTGGACACTATGGTACAGGGTAGATAACTTGAAAAGGTAACATTTTTAATATTTAAAAATCCATGATGGCTTCGAAATTTAAGGAATAGTATAACTAAAATACTACCTATAGAAAATATGTAGACCCCACGTATTTACACAATTATTTTCATTTCAACAAAACTGAGCCTCAAGCATGACAATAAAGAAGGAACCTCGCCGAGTCTTGGTTTTTTCCCTTTCAGTTTTGGGTTAGATACCTCTTTTCTACTTCTTGACCAACTCTTGTTCTCTTCCTAATCTGACACTATTAGTGTATTTGAGGCCTCAGCCATTCTTTATAAAGTACACCTCTTGTCAAAAAAATAAATAATATTTTTTTGTAATTTCAACGCCTAAACTTTATGTATAAACATCCATATAGTTCATAATCATTAATAAAACCATAATTTTCCCCCAATATTTTGGTATAATATTGATTTCAGTTGGTACTATAGCAAGAAAGTATAATCAACAGAAGTAACCCAGCCTACAAGAGCATCAGTAGGTCTACAGTTGTTGTGTTATTGTAACTTTAACAACATATAGGTCTAGTGTCTTTCTCAGATTTATTATAGAAATTTGATAAAATATGAATTTTTGGGCTAATGGAATAACTACTTTAATTTAATTATTTTCCATTTGTTTGGCCAAAACAACATGTAACAATTAGTGTAGTTAACTATGGATTATCTTTAAGTTCACAAATAAAAAGTATTTCTTTCATATATTGTATTTCTTCTACCTTCCACTGCACGTGTCACGTCCGTTACAAAAGGACGTCACGTCCGTGACGACAGGAAACTTTTTTTCTCTCAACAGAAATAAAATAATAAAAACTAGATATTATGGTTATAAAGATTATAATATTAAGCAATAAAGTAATATTTTATTTTATACCCTAACTGTAAATACTTCACAGAATTTTTATAAGACTTGCCTAATCTCAGGAGACAGGTGAATTTCTTGTCACGTCCGTTACAGCCAATTAAAGTTTATTAATACTTAGACTATTCAATCATGCCATATGAAATTTGGCATACAGTTAAATAACATTCATTCCTTTAGGCTCAGGAAAGAAAATATTTGCTAGTGAATATTTTTACCATTTTTGACTACTGTAAAGTCATCTAATTGTCACGTCCGCTACAAAAGAATGGCTAGCCAATGGGTTTTTATTTCATGTTCTTTTCACCTTTTCATTATGAGATCTTGGTGATTTCAATGTTTTTTCCTTTAAAAATCAACAGACCTGATAATTTTTGGGGGAAAATAAGAAGTTTACATACACGATTCTATGCTCAAGGGAATGTAATCAATTTAAGTATGTCATTTATTTTGCATTAATAAAGCAAACAAATTAGACCAAAACGTGAATACATTTTGTTTAATGTTTTCATAGACATGTATCGTATATTTATTTTACATCAATTAATTGACATTAAGTATACAAACAATAATTCAATAATCCTAAAACACGAATTTATGTTTGGTTTTTTTTCTGATAACATTGTTTTACCTCCTTAAAAGATAGTTTAATAGGGAAGTTTTGAAAATACAACTGTGTGTAATCATGAAGAAAAATAAATAGTTTTTATATCTATTCTCGCCATTTTGAAAATTAAAATAACAATAACTTTAATAAACCCACTAAACAGAGGTTTAAGCAAATGTTATTAACATTGTAAGAACAGAAGTAAATTATTCTATTCTATTTGACTGAAAATTAATGTCAACTATTTTAAAATTCACGTGTATTTTATGAGCTCGATAGATATACTGTTACAGATTATTTATTGCAAGTTTATTTAACAATCTGAATTGTTAACTATGATATTTCAAATGTTCTGATCTTTTTGGAAGTTTTGATGATTCCTTTACTAATAATTAACATTGAGGCTTAATTGTTTGACCAATGTTATAATCTAGACGAATTAAATTACTTTGATTATGTAACAAATGTAATTTAGTCGTATAATTCTCAAACGTTCAGATTGAAGAAAAATCGTTCTAGGGTAATGAGGAGCAAGGAGAACGTTTTACGTGATTCCATATTAAAAAATTGTCAACGTTATAAAAGAGACAAATTCCAATTGATAGGCATAGTAGCCTATTGAAGTTTTTAGTGATAGTTTCTTTTAAATATATTTACAACTAACGTGAATGACGTAAAATCAATACATATTTCTAGTTAGTTTCTCGCGAATAGAACCGCTGTTACATTTGGAGTAGAGCGTTTTATAACGACCTACAAAAACTCTCCTTCAGAATTTTGAAATAAAATAAAAAAGTAAAATATATTTATTTAATTATACTTTCATTCATTCTTGATCAATTATTTGAGAGTTACGTAAATCTCGTTTCTAACAACTATTAGCTGTCGGGAAATGGAGTAGTGTTAGTAATATATGTTATCTCTCTTATGTGGACGTCAATCAGAATTTAGATTTATGTCTTCTAAAACCATCTAAACACTCCGTAACACTATGGGCACAGAATTTTGGACTTTTAATGTGTATGCTATAAATATGATTTATTCTCTAAAGGTCTGAAATAAAAATAATTGTATAACTTGCATTCAAGGTCTAATTCTGCGATCTGATTGGTTGTTGATTTGTTTTGTATTGGAGTGAATGGGGTAATAAGTATTTTTGTTTTTAACGAATAACATTTGGTAATACAGATGGAAAAAACAATTTGTACTTAACATCATGACATGGTTCATATATTTTGCCTGTGGACTTCTAACTACACTTGTTAACGTTTAATTATTTTTGTTTGTTATATTTGATATATTGCAAAAAATTATTATTGGCTTACAAAGTAGTATTTTTCATCATTTAACATAATTATCTTAAGTGTAACAACTATGATATTTCAGTACAACGGCTATATAAATAGATAGTAAGTACATAGTTACCAATTAATTTAATTAAAAATCAAAACAAATATAGTCAAATATCTGTTGATTAGGAAAAAACTTTTATGAAACGTATTCCCCATGTTTTAGAACACTGAACACGGTTTGTTTATAAGTTTGTTCTAGATCACATATTTAAAAAAAATCAAAATTACGATCTTCGTAATTCAACTTTTTTCAATAATTATGATTCTGGAGGTCTATCATTCCCGAAATGGTAAAAATGTGTTTCACCTTTAATTTAAATATATACATGAATCTCCCGCTTTAAATCCATCTGTTTGCATCAGAAGGATGTTAAACCAAAGACAAGAGAGAGAGAGTGAGAGAGTGAGTGTGTGAGTGAGTGAGAGAGAGAGAGGGGGTATCTCATTTGAACATTGAAATCATTTGATCCTTTGCAGGATGTATGGGGATATTTTCTTTTACGTTACAAGTTCTACCCCTGTCAGCGATCGATAGAACAACACGTTTGATCTTTCTTTGCTTTACTTTTTAATGTATATCCACATTTGTAATTATAATAATTGCTAATATAGGGTAAGGATTCCAATTATAAAAAAGACAGGGTTGTAAATTTTACGACCACATTAAAACTTATATTTTTACGGAAAATATAAATAAATTTATCAGCTTTCCTGAAATACAGGGATAGTTAAGTGTTACTTAGCCAAATTTATTTCATAAAAAAAGAAGAAATTTAAGAGGCACCATTTTGAAATTTAATTGTAGTTCAAAGTACTGTACACCAAAAACTAGCGAAAATGTCAAATTTATAGTAAAAGAAAACTGAGTTTGATTAAAATTGGCAATAAATCTCAAATATATTACGGCGAGCACGGTTCCCTTTCATTGAAAATCGAATGAAAATTGTGTAGTTTTGAAAAATATTTATCACCAGTTTTATGTATAGTTACAGTACAATAAACGGTTAGCCGTGTAAAAAATTGTAATTATCACTAACACTAATATTGATTTTTACAATGAATACGTTACAATAATTTATGTAACATTTATTTTAAAAACTTCAAAGTTGAAAAAAACGTAGCGGGTCAAATACTTTACTTAAGTAAAATAAAAGTATTGAAAATCCCATACAAATTGATTAAATCACCCTCGTTATGGAGAAATCAGCGTTTCGTAACTCCAAACAATATATTTCCTAACAAAAAGACAAAACATCTTTTTTGAGTTTTAATTTTAAAAAGTAACTAAAACTAAAATATCGAAGGAAGATTGTACTGAAATTCTAAGTTTATCGTAATTCTAATTATTGGGGATGGTACCTGTCTATTTCGATCTCTGTCTTATATAATGTTTGTTACTCAAGAAGGATATTAGTCATATAATTGTATTACATGTAATAGAACACTGGGATAGATTTTCTGCGTTTTCTGAAAATATTAACTGTGATAACTATTCCGACTTCAATAGTTATTACACTGACATGTCTCAGCATTCAACTTATAACACTTGACTTATAAAATTACAGTAGGTCCATCAGCTTTACTTACAACACAAAGATTACGTTAGGCCTTGCCTATAACAGTGTGAAACATAGTAACGAATATTATAATACACACTTAAAACAGCTAATAATATCCATCAGCTTTAATAATTAAACATAAAACTAGGTTAGGCCTACCCTAGACTAATGTGTAACATTTTGAAAAGTGTTATTAACTTTATTTTGGCCTAAAAATTTGAAATTATTTAAGTCCAATTTAATGAATCGGTTCTATAACTTCATATTGTTTTAAATTCTATCGTGAGGTCTTAAACACACGCGACATTTTTTATGGTAACCTCAGAAACTACTGGGCCCAATTTTATGGTATTTTTTTAAAGTTATAGTTGCTTAAGGAGTGGTGTTTACCACTTTTTTTCTTCTCTGGGAAAAACTAGTTGTTACTGCCTTAAAATTTCAAATTATTTCCCATAAGTTTAACGTTATGCCTAATATTTGATAAAACTAATGTTTTATTGAATGTTTAAATAATTAGCGAAAGTTGTGATGTTTTTATTTGTTCAAAATCCAGAATAAAAAAGAGTGTCTACAAGGAAGCGCTTCAGTGACAAATATAAACAAATATATTTCTGTGTTTGCTTGCATGAGTGCTTGTATAAAAAAATTAAATAATTAGTTATGTTTCTGTACTAAGCTTTGAACCTGTCAGAGAGTTTATTTATCAATATATAAATATATATAAAATAAAAATATTTAAATTTGTATATATATATATATATATATATATATATATATATTCTCGAAAACTCTAATTGTCTTGAGCTAATTTCAATTCCCATTATAATATGTATTATATAGCTAATTTATAAATCCATCTTGATTCTGTAATATTCGAATGTGTTGCCGCGGGTAACAGCTAGTTTATATATATCCGGTTATATGTTTATGTCTTTACGAAAGACAAAGAAAAATCTACAATATTTGAACACCGTTTACTTTGAATGAGGGAAAATTCAAAGACGAGAAGTTAATCCTCTATGCTACATTCAAAATTTTAAATCCTGGTGTAATTAAAATACATTTAGATTTTTATTGAGTTTATAAAAACAAAGGAAATATTAGCATATTTTAGCGTATTTTTTAATAACGAACGGGAAGTAAACAGCTCGTTTGGTTTTCAGTTCTCTTGGCAGCGTATGTATCACATTTCTTACTCTTAACAAGATTTATGTATCTCTAGGGGGGGGGGATATGACCTGGTCTAGGGAAAATATGATCTCCCCCAGAAAGATACCACTTTTATCTGACTTTTATAGTTCACTGAAAAATGAAACTTTATTTCACGATGCACAGAGAAGATAGCAAGTCGGATTTGTATCGATAAAACTTTATCTATGATTTAAAGCTGTTGTCATGAGAGAGATCTTTTGACATGATAAGATTTTCAAATATGTAAAAAAATATTGGTTGCTTGCTCTATATTTAGTTATTTATAACAAATTGAAAAGAAATAATGCAATTTATGGAGTATTGTATACTACAAAGAGTAGAACATAAAAGTATGTTATATTCCCCCTAAAAAAATAAATATTATGTATGTGTGTGTACAGTGTGATTCAGAGCACCTATATGAAAAGTAATATGCAGACGGTTGGAGACATTTTAAGTTGTACATTATACCCAACTACTTCGGATGAGGAGAACTGTGAGAAAGTATTTCCTATTAAATTCTATTTTCAGGAATAAACATTTGAGCAAGGTAATTCTTTGTTTCCACAACTTTTCGAATATAAAGTTAAGTCAAATGATATCTAATTTTAGATATCTTGTAAAAGTATTATTGTAGACAATATGTTTTATCTTTTTAAAATGTTGATTATAAATTTAAATGAGATATGTTTCAATTGAAATAGAAATTTGAGATAAAATAAAAGATTATTATGAAAAGAGCTTTAATGGTACGACTCACCTTCATTTTCAGAAAAGGCAAAATTAAATTTTCGTAACTCGAAATTTAAAAATCTGAAAACAGATCTCAAAATCTTTTCAATATATTTAATCTTAAACTTCGCTAATAGGGGCCTAAAATGTTATTTATAAGTGGTTTTTCTTGAAAGAAATGCTAACTTTTAGATAATTTTAAATTTTCAGTGATTCGGGTGTCACTTTTTTATAAGCTTAATATTATTAAAACATAAGAAGTAATGCAAACTTTGAACAATTTAAGTTCTGATGAATCCCCCTGTGTATGAGTTATAGTTTTAAAAACTATACATTAATTTTTTTTGTATAAAGTCAATAAAGTTATTGACGAAATCCACAAAGAAACCAAGCAAAGAACTGAAGATGACGGTATACTGTTAAAACTTTTAGTTCACTAGGATATAGAATGATTATTAAATAAGGTATTATTTTCACAATCTTTAAGGCTGACAACACAACGTTTTATTAATACATGCAAACTGATTTCAATTTTGTCAATAGTTTCAGAGTGTTTGAGTATGTAATATCATTGACTATGTCTACGACAATTTATAAAACCATTCAATGAATATTGCTCGTACTGTTAATTTAATACTGAACTTTCAAAAAAATGTATCCTGGTTATAATAAACTTACCAATTAGTCTGTCTGTCGTCTGATGTTTATAAAACAGCGAGGTACTTACCTAAAACAGATAAACAAAGTTAAACGTTTATAAATAATGTCGATCTTTAGTTAGAATAATAATAGAATTACTATGAAATTATTGAGAAATCAAATATAAATTCAATCATTACATTAAATTTTCGTCTCAATCAAACGAAATTATCATTTACAATGATTAATATATTGAAAATGTAGATTTTAAAGTCTTGGAAATTACACGATTAAAGATTATTGTTCTATAATGTAGAAAAGTCTATAAGTAGCTATGTCATGATAGGTATTCAGTGATTTATCATAAAATGGACATAGTGCTTCCTGCTCTACAATTTATTACTAGAATTTGAACAACGTTTTATCTTATTTATCGTATCGTTCATACCAAAATATTAGGCGATCGGTTCACTTACCAAGAGATGAAATTGGTAAGATATATTTCAGTTTGTTAAATAACATGTTATTGATTTATAATTCTAGTTCTTTCAGCTTTGATGAATAAAACAAAATTGATAGAATCACTTTTTATAGTTTTTCTGTCATATAATTCATTAAATAATAATTTAAAATAAAACAAATAGTTCAATTTTTTAGCACTAAATAATATGCGTAGCATAAAAGTACTATGCATCTCAGCTATTAAGAGCTACTATTAACCCGCCATGGAACTAATATTAACAAAATAATGAAGGATTGTATACGGTTACAAATATGATTGTGTTGAGAAAACGTCTATTTGAGTGCGGATGGAAAGTTGAAAATGGCATATAAAACATAACTATTTTTAAGCGGATGCTGCAAACAAATATTTGTTTGTTTTTTTTTAACTTAGCAGTATTTCTAAATAAGAAAAATTCACCTGTTTAGTTTTAAATCTAAATTGCTGTGACATTTGTGAATGTCAGGAAAACCATTCAAATTGTATATATTACAAACACAGAAGTAGATAACTCAATATTATATTAGATACTGAATTTAAACAAATTAATAGCTACAAAAGTCATTAATTATTAAAAGAATTTTATTTTTCCAAAATAATTGGAGTTTTTTTTGTTATTTTAAACGTATATTATTTACCGTTAATAATAGTTTAATAAATTACTATCAACAGTCATAAAACGAGAATTGCACAAGTTAAACATTATGACATTCCTTATTAATACGATTTGGGAATAAATTTATATAGCAGCTTAACTGGCCATATTATTTTAAAATTAGAGGATAAAGTAGGGCAGATAATAAAAAAAATATTAAGTGAAGGAAATGTGGCAGGCAATTATTAGTTACACCAATTTATTTTACAAACTATTGTGCCTGCCGACCTAGGTGGGAGAAAGTGGCGTTTAAGGTAGAGTAAAACGAGGTTTAGTCATTATCTCACTACATATTTGTGCCATGAAAATATACTTTAAACAAAAGTTACACCCTTTGAAAAGTTTTACAATTTTTGCCAGTTACAATTTTTTTTTCTGGTAATAAAATTAAGCAAGCTATGATGAACTTTCAAAGTGGACACTCGATTAAATTTACTTTTAATAATAGCTTATAAGTTTCTAAAAAAATACTACATTATTGTCAAATAGAAAATATATATATATATATATATATATATATATATATATATTTGTGTGAGTAAATGTATATAATCACCAATTTTATGTGCATGGTTTTTGGAATTGCTAGGGAATTCAGAAACTTTGGAAAGAAGCAGGTCAGAGCAAAAAGGTATTGGAAATTGTTTTATATAAAGAAAGGAAAGAACATAGTTTTATTTGAGTATGATTTGTTGTAATGCTGTAATAAAAACTGCGTGTCCTTATCAATGATTTTACTGTGTCTAAAATGAAAGTACATTTATTACAAATTTTAAAAATGTATAATAATTTATGTACAAAGAAGAGTATTTAGTTTTAAAATTCTGCATATATAAAAACAGTATCAATACTTTATGAAAAAAATTATAAATCATTGAGTTTTAGATGAATTGTTATTCTTCACTGAAAAAATAAAATAAAAACTCAGCATATTTGAATGTTATAAATATTAATTTGTATAATAATTTATAATCTCACCTTTTAAAATACAAAATGATCGAAAAAAATTTTTTTTTTTTATATCAAGACTATATTTCAGTTTATTTCAAATACCCTAATGTCGTGAGATAGCTATTATAATGTCTAAAAATCAGTAATTCAGTGGTCATTTGTACACTCATCAATTTTTGTACATCATCGATTTGGGTGTACACCCATCGAATATATCAATCACTTATTTTTTAATAAGTTTTTAAAGATTATTGATTTCAGCGGGGGGGATGAAAATGGTTGACACTAATGTATCTGTATTGTATAAAATGAAAGTAAAAAGAAATTTATTTCAGTTTTTTGAAATTATATATCATTAAACATTTCTCTTTTATGAAAATATGTAGTATACTAAATTTTGGAACATGAAATCTTGCACAAAAATAAATTATTACGTTTTTGTAAGACTTGTTATTATAATTATAACTTATTATAATTCGACTCTGCACTTCAAAGGTAAAGAGAGTAATTGAGTCGTCCGTGTATAGTACAGTAAAACAGTGAATCTATTACAAAATAATTTGTCAACGGTATTTGGCATGAAGTTGGCTAAATAAATGTACTGTTAAAGACGACTTAGTCTGCCGACTTAGGGGGGTGCGCGGAAGGAGGGATAAAGGTGTTGTAAAACGGGTTTCGTCATTATCACGTTAAAAATTAGTCGTATGAAATATTTTACAGACAAAAGTATTATTTATTTTTTATAAATAATGAATTGCATGTATTGATGTTACAGTTGTTTTCAAATCATCCTAAAATAAAAATTGCTAACAGTGATGCTCTTCTATTTTAAATGTATAACAATTTAGATACTTACTTCAAAGAAATCATCTTCATTTACATAATTAATATTTTCATTTCAATATATTTAGATCTTCAATAGTAAGAATTTTCACATACATTTTAGGCAATATCTTCCCTTATTATATCGGCAGTTTTGGTAATAATTTAAAAAAAAAATTCTTTATTTTCATCAGCATACTTATGTTCATACCAAAAATGTTTTATTTAAGTATAATATGAGCAACATTTTTAAGCAAAAAGTAATATTTATCTTCTTTTTTTCGTCATTATGATATCATCTCTCAATGCTCATGCAATGTAATTAGGTGGTACAGGTTTCTCAAAAATATACAACAATTTATTCAAACGGAATTGACATTCATCACTATTTATAAGTAATAATATATATGTTTGTCATTTTATTTTCAACATAATCTGTTTTTAAAATTTTTCCTCGGGTTGTGGTTCTGTTTCGGGGAAAAAAAATAACTAAGGTATCTTGAATCAAGTCCTACTTCATTTTTATTTGTAAATTCGGCGTTTAACTTAATATCCTCACCTCTTTTCTTTTTCTCCTTGAGTGTTAATTTTTTTTTTTGAGGAGCAGATGTTTTGGTAGTGAATATTTTTTAACGTTTATTTTGTACAAAAAACCAACATTTTTCAAAATCATATCCACCAGACGATTGGAACTTGTTTGGTGATTATGCATTTAAAGATGATTCAGCTCTCCTTTTTTATTTTCAACTTTACAAGTTTAGACATTTCCTTCTAAAATCTCTTAATTCTATTGCCGTATATTCATTATATCTCTATTTTCGATTTAAACTGTTTCCTGTAATCCGGCAACAATTTTGTATAGAATCGTTTGCACTTTAGGACCAATTTTTCACAATCGAAACAATATTTTCAGCCATTTAGAAAAAAAAAATAGTCGAAAGTTACAAATGATATGGAAATATTTGTAATTTATATCTATATAACTGTAATGATTTAATATAAAAACAGAATATGTAATTTATAAATTATTTTTTACAATAAATTTTTAATATTATTGATTTAAGTGGACTAAATATATTTATGTAAACAAAGATATAGGCCCCTACTATAATTGTTTTTTATAACATCTACCAACAGCAATATGATAAGTTAATCCAGCCAGTAGCATATGGCTACATTACTCAACAGTTAAACATATTTAAACTTTATATTTAATGACAACTGTAGTTTTCATAAGAAAGATATATATATATTAATATTTGAAATAATTTGTGTTAGTGATATACGAATAGTTTTAAAGTATTTAGCTAGCCTGATAATGCTGCCTGTGGCAGCGAAACATGTAGCTCCATAAATAAATTTATACATGTATACTACGTTTGACTACAACAAGATTTGTAATAAATTTATAAGTAGTTCTAAGACTAAAACAATTATAAACAATAATGGGCTAAAGACAGAAAAATAAGTATTATATAAACCAAAATTACCCTTAGATTACGGAAACAGTTTACCCTTTGAATAAATATAAGATGGTAATAATGAACGTTTAACCTACCCTTTGCCTGGGTTTTCGACGTTGTAATAGGTCGTTTTTACATTGGAGGGTGTTATATAGATCGTTATGTTGACTGTAGGTGAATTATCTCTCCACGTAAGCATTTGAGTTTGTTACTCTGATCAAAATCAGTTGTTGCCAATAATTGTTTTAGATTGTACAAGTATATATTGTTAGAAAAAGTGATTGAAGAAACGTTAGGCATTTACCCCAATCTACATACATTTACCAATTTATCATTTCCAAACGACGTTGTATCGACGAAATAAAAATTCCTTTGGGGCACTTAAGGTTGTTTAACTGTGGTATTTCAATTTAGTTTTATTTTATATATGTACAAAATTACCTTTTATTTTGTGGGATGAGTACTATTGATTTTATTACTGACGAAAGAAAATTCAAGGTCTTGGGTATTGATACTTTTTTGTTATTCTTAATAGGTCAAGGTGATATAAGATTATTTTTAAGAACATTTTGAAAAAAAAAATTAAAAAAAGATGTTGTAAATATGTGACCCACGTGCAAATTATAAAATTACAATAACCGATATAAATATGCTCTCCTTTATATATGCGAGATAGAGAAAGTGTCAAAGTCTGTAATTAAAAAGTTGTGTATATGTATCAGAAGAATTTTGAATATAAAATTGTTCGAGATTATAACAAACGAGGAATTGTCATGATGAGCGAATGAAAAAAAAAAAAAGTGAGATAAGAGAAGAAAGTAGAGATGACAATAATATGTTTTCTTAAAGGACCCAGAAACAATTGAAGGGAAAGTGCTAAACAGAAACCAACAGGATTCGAGATGACATAGAGAAGAAGAGTGGAGAATAAATAAAGTTTTGGAAT
The DNA here is from genome assembly GCA_963513935.1 of Aphrophora alni. NCBI lineage: Eukaryota > Metazoa > Arthropoda > Insecta > Hemiptera > Aphrophoridae > Aphrophora > Aphrophora alni. Next base: position 119,922,180 of record OY740766.1, on the reverse strand, counting down.
GAAATCAATCCCTTTATTATGAGCAATGAGATTATGTTTTGCTGCTTTGTAGAGGTCATGAATTCCGATACTGAAGTTATAAAGAGTTAAGTCAAGTTTTGTACTTTGTCGACCTACAAATATTAACATAAAAAATGCAGTTACGAAATGAAGGTGTATACAAAATATAATAAAAGGAATTAGAACCGTTTCTCTCAGCAAATTAGCTACAAGTCGAATACCTTTTAATTTGTTTTTAAAATAGAGGACATTTGTAATTTAAAGTTCTTTAAATTTATTTATTAAAACAAATTATAGTGATGAAAGAGTACAAAAGAGCTCTATATATATATATATATATATATATATATATATATATATAGAGAGAGAGGAGAGAGAGAGAGAGAGAGAGAGAGAGAGAGAGAGAGAGAGAGAGAGAGAGAGAGAGAGAGAGAGAGAGAGAGAGAGAGAGAGAGAGAGAGAGAGAGAGAGAGAGAGAGAGAGAGAGAGAGAGAGAGAGAGAGAGAGAGAGAGAGAGAGAGAGAGAGAGAGAGAGAGAGAGAGAGAGGGAGAGAGAGAGAGAGAGAGAGAGAGAGAGAGAGAGAGAGAGAGAGAGAGAGAGAGAGAGAGAGAGATTTTTATAACCTATTATGTTTAGATGGTATATATATATACCCTCAAACACGTGATAAACATATAGATATATTGTAAATAATATGACTCATTTCCATAAGCAACTTACGTTTCTGATCTCTGAGTATTCAGAAATAAATTATGTAAGTGTAACAACCGTAAAAGTTTGAATTAAAACTTTGTAATATTTGTTTTCTCGTACAATTTTCAAAACCAATTGATGTTTGTTTTTATTATTATTATACAAATTAGACGAACCCAAATGAGATGAACCTAATTTCTAGCCATTAATTATTGTTAAAACTCTTTATCTTTTGTGATATAGATGTGCATTACTAAGCTTGTATTTTTAATGTGAGTACCATTTTTTTATGGTCAACTTTTATTATAAATAGTTCAGCACTACCAATTTTCAAATTACATCCAATAATAAGTTTATAAAGTGGTAGCCATAATGAGCAATTATATAGATTAATAAAACTTTTAATGAAGGGTTTTTGGTGGTTTTTAATTACTGGATTATAATATGTTGAGACTATTTATGTGCAATTAAAAATAGTGAACCGTCAACACTCTTTTATTACTTCATTACAAATCTATATTTATAAAACTCAACTTTATCTGGTCTTTTGGAAAGCAAATACGGTGTAATCACTATTTTATTATTAACTTAAACTAAAATTAAAATTTACAATAACAGCACCATTGTCCGATTAATTATTTTTCATACCTTTACAAGTTGCGAAGAATAAAATTTAACATTTTATTAGGAGTTACATTTATTTTTATTGAAAGATTAAAATTTTTGTTATTAATTTTTAAATAATTTTTGTATTAACATTCACATTTTCAATGTAAAATAATAAATAATGAATTATTTCACTACCAAAAGTAAAATGGGTGAACATAAATTTAGAAATGTAAATTTAAAATGTAAAACTGCAATAAAGTATGTAGTACATGTAAATAAAACAAGTACCATAGAGCATTCTTCAAGTTTATCGCAATAAACCGAGACCACTGTCAAGAGGGTTGAACTATGTTTTAAACTATGTGTGTTGTGCATTCAACGCAACACTGTTTTTAGTTTAATACTGAGACAAGAGTAAAATAGAAAACTGAATCTACTTAACGTTTAGTTACAAATGAAACTAGTTTTACCTGAAGTTTCAAGAATAAAAAAACTATTTTAAAACTATTGAAGGCTTGTGTTTGCATAAAATAATAGAATGGTTTTTTGTAATAAACATCCTAGTGCTAGGCCAGTAAGTTATAGTCATGATTAAATTTTTAATAAAATAAAATTGATTTATTCAAATTATATATTTTTTGTAGTTAACATTTGTTTAATTATGTAAGTTAAATCAGCGGCTACGTATAAACAAATTAAAATACATTACTAAATTCTCAAACTGTGTTTATCACAAAACCTACGTATCGGCCATGATTTTAAACTTTTAAAATTATGCACTACTTGTAATAAGAGTTGGTCTTTTCGTATTTTTTAGACGCCGAAGTATTTGTTGTAACTAGGATTTTCGTAACTTAATGAAACAATTTTTTTGTTTTAAAATACGATATGTAGGTTTGTATTTAATAACAAATTTCTATGAATCACAACTACCATTTGTTCTTGGGAAACACGAATACAATATTTAAATAGTTTTACTTTATGTAAACCAAAGTAAATATATAATACAACCATAAAAATACTAATTTCTGAAATACACAACTGGTTTATTGATTAGGTTGTTATTTTTTAACGTTAGTAAGTGTGAAATTTATAATTTATTGGAAATATCAAGTTTTAAATGGTTAAATTGGTACTCAAGATTTATACGTAAGAAACAAATTATCTTTACCTCCCAACGTCATTAGTGTCCTCATTTTTTTTATTTATTTTATTTTTTTTTAATTTAAAATAAAATAACTGTATATTTCTCTTTTCAGAGCGTGTACTGACATTAGGCTTCAATATTTGCAGTGTACAACGCAAACTACTCTTTAGATAGTCTTCAGTGGATCATGATCTCCTTAACCGTCCAAGTGTATTTTAAAATATTATCATCTAAATTTTACTTTGTGTTATACTTATTAATCTTTTGTGTGTTTGTTTATGGGAAAGTTTGTTTTTAGTTTTATTATTACAATATGACGAATTCTGTGAATAATACTGATAATGGATCACGATCCCGAAACGCGTCTAAGGATAACGAACACATAAGTCATTTGGACGCCATTTTGTTTTTTTACAAAAACTCACTGGAACTCTGGAAATAGATAAGATATCGAGTTCAAATTTGGAATAAGCATTTTGTATGTTACGATTATAATTTTCAAAATGGCGGACGTTACTAAATCACGGCCGCCATTTAAGATTACTACAGGAACAATAATACTACAGGTCTCTTTATCTGATTCTTTTCCATTTCAAATACTGTCAAATTAGTAGGTAGTTAGTTTGCATGTGAATTAAGGTTAATTTAGTTATTTCTTAACCGATTTTTACAAAATTTTATACTACATTTTCGACTTATTTTTGCATGAAGAATCTGATTCTGCATATCTAGCTACAAAAATAACTAAACAAATTGTTAAATATCAATATATATATATATATATATATATATATATATATATATATATGGTTTTAGGCTAATTTTGGTTGTTAGCATAAATTACCAAGAAATTATGTTTTTAGCTTTTTGTCGATAACTCGGTTATCCTTTGACGTACTGAAACTACACATAAAACATTGTATCTGCGGTTAAAAAATAAATATATTTTGTCTCTTGTAGATTTTTTGTAAACTTAACGGTTTTCAAGATATTCCACGTTAAAAATTTGTAACGGCCGCCATTTTGAAAATTATAAAAATAAACTCTTTGTATTTGGTACACTTGTAAATCGTAACATACAAAATGCTTATTCCAAATTTGAACTCGATATCTTATCTATTTCTAGAGTTACAGTGAGTTTTGTAAAAAAACAAAATGGCGTCTAGCTGCTAAACAAAGTGGAAATTGAAAAAAAAATTATTCTTCATTTTCAGCTTAGAATCACACATAGAATATGAAAATGCATAGCCAGCCCAACCTTTTTGTAACACCCTGTATAATTATATTACTATTGAATACTCGTGAAAACTGAAATTTAGGTTAGGTTCCCCACTTATGTAATATGTTATTCCACCACGAATTTATTACGTGTACATATTTGGGCTTGTTTATCACTTCTATTTCGAAGTCAATGTTCAATAAACGCCAAAAAAAAAAATTAAATCTGTGATTTTTTAAATTATGTTTTTTTTTTTACAGCATACTCGCTTTACTTTGCTAGTTAGAGATTGTTCTAAAAGCAACCTTTATTTCAGTTTCGGAGTATATATAAGGGCAAAAATATCCGTCATTACGGAAAATGTAACGGATAAACACATTTATATTTTTCCCTTCTTGATTGAAATAATGCGACATAATCTCACAAAACTAAATCATTAAGAGTCTTATAGGTTATATAAATCTCAGCCTGTACCTCATAACATAAGGATACACCGTGTGTTCAAAACGTCAATCCACAGCAGTGACGTTTAGTTGTTCTCCTGTCTTATATTTCCGATAAGATGTCCTTAACTCCGAACACGTTAATAAGAAAACAAGCACAGGAAATCTTTCTTACATGGTCGGTAATTAATTGGTTGTATGAATTACATGGTTGTAATTAATAACAGAAAAGGAGTCCGAATTTCTGGCAAAAAGAATTTGAAAAATCAACATTTCAGTTTGTCTGTACTTATAAATAGTATAATATTTTATCCATAGAACTGCTTTAATAATAATACTATGCCTTTTTTATTTTACAATAACGTACGTACACTTTTTTTCACGGAAATAACCTGTTAGTCAATTTGAATTAATTGTTATAGTATTCATTTAATTTAATTTCCTTTGTATTTGCTCAATAGAATAGAAAGCTACGGGGTTCACCTATACCATTTCTAAACAAATAGTTCAGGAAAATAGATACTGTCATTGACCTCAGAGTAGGAACAATATTGGGTCAGATTTAGTGGTTTAAGAGGAGAGGGATACTGTATTCCCTGTAAGTTGATCTGCATTCCCTCCCTTATGATGGCGGACTTCTCCATTAACGTTCCTATGTTTTATTTCTATATCATTTAAATGGAATAGTTGATCTTAATATAATATGTAATTTTATATAAATTAAAATAAAATATTTTAACTTCACCTCACTTAATTATTAAGGATTTGTGTAAGATAGTAGGACGTTTTTATGAATAATAAATTATGAATCGCTAATCACTTATTTATATATTCATTCTTTTAAACTGTATTAAGACGATCGGAACTTTGTAATATCCTGTACCTAAAAAGAGTATAACGCTTTTATTTAAAAATATATAATTAATATTATATTTTTAAAACTGATAACTGAAGTTAGTATCACAAAGTAACAACCAGAAATATACTGTTTCCTCGTAGATTACGCCTAAAGCTTCTTTAAATGATAATAACTATTTTTATAATTGCACAGGTGTATACACGATGAGATCTATGAAATGGCAGTAAATGGAAGCGGTAGAGGAAATGAAAGGAAACCATTTATCACAGCAAAGACACCGGATGGAACCTCCCAGGCACACCTAACAGAGGAACAGATTTATAGAAACTAAATTATTTGTAAAGTAAACAATAATTATGTAGTTTATGTATGGTTTAAGTATAAACGATGTTGAGGTACTAAATAGAAATTTGTATTCATCATAAATGTACTTTATTTAATATTTAAAATTTATTACGTTATTGTTTTTGTTATTTATTATCTGTAAACCTCTACAATTTGAAATTGGTAATACGACTTCCACGTCACATTTTTGTTTTTTATACATAAAATATATAATGATAGTTAAATATCGTGGTTTTATTTATACAATATTTTTATCCTTGTAATTCTTGTCACTTATATTTCTTAACCGGACATTGTAGTAGGCTTTTCTTATAATACACCGTGTCCCTAGACGAAGTAGATATATTTCGTCATGTTGAACGAAATTAAAACTCAAGAAAAGCTAAACTTTATAATTATATTGCCAAGGAGCCGAAAGTATTGCTAGGAAATTTAATATTTTCAGCTCTTATAAAAATAAAATGGTCAATTTTTAAATAACCATATTCATTTTTCAATAAATAACATTATATTAATATTAATTGCAACGAAAAAAATTTGAACAAAGTACTAAAATGTAAAAAAAAGTCAATGAATTATCAATACATAAATAAATAATATAATATAGAAAAGGGTTTTACAATATATTTTAAAGTTTATTAAAATAGATGTAAGTTTGTGAAAATGTAAAAGTTGACTCTTAAACCATTTTAAGTAACTTATTTTTAAGGTGTTTTCGTATTGTATTTGTTTAAACAATAAATATATCTAATAGCAATATTAATATTTCAATATTTACCTCGTTGATTGCTATTGTTTATGCCGCTAAAATATCACTCATTGTAAAAACTAAGGAGTTTATTTAAATAATGATTACTTGTAAACCTATGAACTGCAATCTTTGAGTTATACCAGTGATGTAATTGGGAATGGGTTGTAATTAAATAAAAGATTGTCCGTCTTTTGTCTGTTTATTTTCAGTTCTAAGAATTATTCGACTTCTAATGCAATCACAGATAAAGTTAATGGACATCTGTTGACGAACATATCCACATAGATATCAGAATTTAAAATGTTGATTAGATATTATTACATTATACATTTTATACATTTAATTAACCTCTCAATTAGCTCCGATTGATTGACGAAGCACTGTTTCATCAAGAGCTTCGGGGTTTAAAAAGAAGACTATGTGTTCTGACATGTACTTGCTCATTAAAGGATGTCAGAACAGGAGAAGGACGGTAATTATTTATAATATATCTTAAGTTGCAGATATAGACAGATATAGAGATACTGCAAGATGGGAAAAAGGACAATTATTCTCAAATTTGACCTGCCACTATCTTTTCAATTACGTATGCATAACCGATATTAAATATGAACTTAGTGCCTAGTTATAAAATTCATCGAAATTGAAAACAAATTATTGAGTTTACTTTTAATTTTGAGTGATAAATACTCAAAATAGCCGTATTTACCCGGTTATGAATCGATAATAATTCATACATTTTAAGAGTTCAATCATTTAAAAATATTCATATATTTAAAGGATAACCTTTATTTTGATATCCTACATTTTTCATACCGGTTATGAGCAAAATTTTGTAATTGCTTATGATATTTTTCACTATACTCTAAATTTTAGAGTCATTCGTAACCCTTTAGGAAATAACGTGTGAATATCTTTTTTTCGCCTTACTACTATTTCACCCCAACAATAAAACCACAATGAAAAAATCTGTTTGTTTTAAAATACGTCCACCACGACGTGTTTTAAATCAAACTTAAACAATTTTATTAAATCTGATCATCCTGACTAAATTGTACTGACAGACAGACAAACATAATACGGGAATTGGTATAAACGTATATCTGAGCGCTGAAAAAAATAATACGTATATTAACGTGTTTCAAAATTGTCGCACCGTCACAAAACTTTCAACTAAGGACTTCATAATTGGAAACTAAAGAATGCATTACTAAATTGTGATTTGCAAGATAAATGTTCCGTGAAACGATTGCAACCCGACGCGTCGCGACGCCGAGCGAATAATAAGAATCGCTGGGTGATTAATCTTAATTCCATTTCTATTTAACATTTTATAAATGGCCGTCTTGCAGGTTTCTATTTCATTTCACGTAAAAGCACTAAGTGAATTATTCTTGAAGGGAATTATAGATTTGATATATCATTTGCTAAAGCAATTTACTGATTTTGTTAATAGATGGGGCGAGCAGACAACACCGTCAAACATTATTTATGTAATTTTAAGATACATTTAAATAAATACTCGAAGCACCAAACTCTAGTACCTGGGTTTTATTAAATTTAATTGGTTTCAAATTTATGGCTAACGATCGGGATTTAACGCAATATTATTTTAACCAATACTGTATACATGTTATGAGAAAAATCAATTTATTAAAAATATTTTTATCCTGTTTAAAACATTTTAATATTTCTTAATGTTCTATCAAGTTGACTTGTAACCCTTTGTTCTAAGTGTGCAGAAAGGTGTAATTAATTGCTCAATTCAAATGACATGTGTGGTTTTTCCCCCGTGAAAATGTTCCAGTGTGGATTGAGTTTTACAATCTTTCCTGCATTACCCATGCATTTCTTTTCCTTTTCTTTTGTTTTTGTTTTTAGGGATCTATGAATTGTTAATGATTTTCTCTGTGCGCAATACTTTATCAATACCCTTAGGATTAAAATTGTTACCTTTTTAAATAAATAATTTAAAAAATTAAAGTCAAATTTATCGTGCTATTTACATATAATTAATTCTATTTTTTATTGGTCCAACAGACTGTATTATTTATTTACGTTCATCTTCAATGCATAATACTTTAAAACTAGTCTATTGTGTGTAATTACCTTTTCTCTCTATTATTTGAAATCATATTCCTATGTTGTTAGAACATTCAAAATATATAAACAGATAATTTCTATAATTTAAAGCAAATCCTGAAATATTGATCTAAGAATTATCAAAAAATAATAATTCCTTGAATTTATTTAAACCCTATATCAGAACTCAAAATCCTGAGTCACTGCGATATCCTATTTTTAAAATGATACGACATGGCGTTTTCCCTTTATTGTCACCCCACCCAAAATAATAGTTTTTTTAAAATCTAACCATTGGTTCACTTACCTAACACATACTTTAAAAATTAAGTCGGTCAGACTATTTTCAGATAATGCTTGATAAAAATATAGGAGACAGATAGATAGTAATTAATCTGTTAATGGATTGTCTATGTTCTAAGGGCTCAAAACGTCAATAAATGTCTAAAACGTGATGCTTCAACTTTATCGCAATTGGAAAATAAAAAGGTGTATTATAAAGGAAAGAGAGAGTTTCAATTGAGTAGTAAAGGTATTAAAGTTGATCCATTATTATTGTGACTGAATTTAGGCAAATAAGTGGTCAGATAACATTTCGTCTTGGACAAATATATTTTAATTTGTTGTAAAATATGAAATTTAATACCTTATGTTTCAGCTTTTAACTTCAGTTTATAACTATAATTTGGTAATATTTTAGTCAACCGCAAAACTAGCTAATGATGTTCTTAATATTAAAAATTATTTCCTATTATCTCCAATTTAAAATAAGGGAAAAGTAAACAGTTGTTATATTATAGAATATACAGAACAGATTGTTATATCTGAGCAAATGATATGCAACTTCTATTTACAGGTCTTGTCTGATAGAGGGGATGTCTTTGAGTTCTAGAAAGTATTTTCAAATAAGGGCCCTGGAGTCTAGCCAGGATACTGTGAGGACGATTCCAAGGTATCGGGAGTTTAACAATTTAACAAACTTTGTGATTAAAATTCTACATAAAATACTGACGATTATTTTCATTTATTTAAATATAATATTCTTCTTTTTTAAATTTTTATTTTTTTTTTAATGCTCAACCGTTTAGGTCTATGTACAGGCTGATAGAAATAAAGGAAACAAAAGAGTACATATTTAAAATTTCCAAACGAATGTATTCTCATATTTAATTAATAAGAAGAGTACGTTTAAAATAAATGTACCTTGTTTTCCATAATTATGAAAACTTCATAAATACTTTTAGAATGGTTTGACAGTATGTGACTTGCGACACATTATTTCTTTAATGTGTATATATTAAATTGTCTTTTTTATGTTTTTTTTAAATTATATTCTTTTTGTACATATGTTTACGTTCTAAAATTTTAATAAATCACAAATTAAAAATTATCGTTCTTCATTGTTTTTAGTAAAAAGAGTCATACAAAATAGTATACTCGTACTTGTCTTTAGTTGCAAAATAATTTTATATTTATGATTTGTTTAACGGTAAGTTCGAATTTAACGTCCGTTTTTAAATTGTCAGTTTGTAAGTTATTTGATCTATAAATTAACTATTTAAAATTTGTGGATCCATTTGTAAAACATCAAAGATGTAGCCTACTATTTTTATTTTCAAATTTAATATATTATTTCTTATTTACTAAAAATATTCTTATTTCCTTTTTTAATTCATGCTTTTAATTTACCAAGGTTTCAAGGGGAGATAGTAAAAGCAATAATTCCTAGCCATTTCATGGAAAGATTAGACATTATCAGTGGAGTGGATGATGGGCCACACAGTCTGTTGAACTTTTACGACCACTCCAAACAACCAACCCTAGAGACCGGAAGTTATTGATATTGGTTAAAAAGCTCCACCGTGAACTTTCTATTGTAAATATTTCATTCGGAATTGCATTGCGTACAGAGTATTATGAAATTTTATATTATCATAATGCTTACAAGTGCGCTGTTATGATTCAAAATACATTTCGTGTTTTGTGTGTGTGGGGGGGGGTGTCCAGTCCCTTGGCGACTTCCCACATTTATGAAAAATGTTATGTTAAAAATTTTATAATGTACATATATTTTTATCGTATATTCTATGTGGCATTTTATGTAAAATGTATAAGTTTTAGTACAAACTGTATGTGACTTCTCAAATCTCCAATACGTCCTTGCTGCTAAATGTACTTAATGCGGTAAATAAATATAATCTTTTTTTTTTTTTTTTTTTTTTTTTTTTTTTTTTTTTTATTGAAAGTACCTAAAACATATATTTCCACAAAAATAGACGCCGGTGTTTTTACCATTCACGCACTAACAGTTGTTTTATGTGGAAAAAAAAACGAAGAAGCAAGTGCTACGTACATTTTGTTTGTTAGTATGAATTGGGCAAAAAAACATAAATCAATATCTCATCTCTACTTTTTTAATCAAATTCTCTCTTTCTTCTAGTATTTATTGTGAGGGACAAGTAGGTGTAGAAGAGTAACTTTTATCAACATTATGAAAAAAAGAAATTTATCCGGGAGGTGATAAGAAGACAATTACAGCAACAAGCGTTGTAACGCATAATTTCACCATCTAGTAAAAAGGTATGGACATTGGTTCACCTATTTTTCCATTATATTTTTGGGCATTTCAAAGTCCACAATATATGGATTATATGGTTTGGGTTTCGTCAAGTTTAATTGTACTTCCTAAAAAATCTAAAATCAAAATAACTACTTCAACTTTTTCAAGTCATAAAGCCCTGCACTTTATTCAATATAAAGGGTTATAGAGCACTGCACATGTGATAGCCACACACACCGGACAATCATTCCCAAAATCATTTTTATATTTCAAGACAGAGAACATCAAAACACGTATATCCCCAAAACTGTAACTCTTCTCCGGTTATTTGACAAATCAAAAACCTGTTCTTTCCTCCAAATATACGATAAATTAAATGAAAAAATAAATCACGTCAGTTTTCTTTTTAAAAACTCGTCATTAACTAATACTGGGTAAAACATAATCTTTCTACTAAATGACAACTGTTTCTGAAATTATGTTGTTCGTAATTAGAGATGGACAGCTGTACATTATAGAATCAATCAATGCCCTAGTCTGTTTTCTACATAATGAACAATGTTTAACCACAACACATATTTTGCAATGTTGACTGAATTAAAATAGGTATCCTAATAAATGTCTAGTACCTGATATATCAAAACATTACGATTATAATGAAAAAACGATGTTGATCGACTACAGATAATCCTATACTAACAAACAAAACATATTAGCCATTTTCTACCCCTCCAACCCTTTTCCCCATTTCTGAATAATCATTAAAAATAATAACAACAAAAAAATTCCTTAATGTTTTTGAAATAGTATTTAACAAAGTGGTAGTAGTGCTATTTTATAAAAAATGACTTTTTACAAAGTAGAAGAACATATGTATGGTAGGAACCTCATTCTTTGATAAAAACATATAATACTTATTCTTCTCATTCTGTTTGTTGTTTGTTGATGTTTCTTAACATTAATAGATTAAATAGAAGAGTTGAGATCTGATAATGGCTCACTTGAGTGTTGTTCAACTAAAATAGGATAGAGGGTGGATCGTATAGGGGAGGGAGGGAGATGAAATATTGAGTTCTACAGAAGAGCGTACGCTAGTTGTTTGCCATCACAGTTTGTTATAATATAATACAACTCTATACTATGAGTAACAATAAAGTATACAATTCGTAATAAAATACTGGAAATTTTATATCTGTCTAGGAAAATTTCATCGAATTTCACTCCAGGTTTTCAATTTTTACACCATTAATTTTCATAAACTGTGTAATTAACCTTCTTTGTAAAATAAATTTTCATCAACATCTTTAAAAATGAAAGATACTTGAACATCGCACTAACTGTACCACTCACCCATAAACAAAATCAAAACCTAAACAAACAAGTTTTTGACATCTCCCCCATAAGTACTAATTCAAGAGATATCGGTCATAAAGAGAAAATGGATGTAATGACCCACACTTTAAATGAACTACTGTTTCAAAGTATACCCTATCATTTATATAAATTTGTCAACAGAAAAAATAAATAAAAATTTGAAATAAATCTACCTCTTTATATTACTACCTTCTAGTATATAGCAATAACTGAAATTTTCTGAGGATGTGTTAAAAGCGATATTAACATGCCAAATTCAACAGCCATAATGTAATCCAATAAAACATTTTCTTTAAAAAATAGATGAGGGATAGTAAAACAAGAATTTGAAATTTGTTTAGAGGTAAAAAATAAATAAGATGAGGCCTATGCTGTATTTTCTTCATATAGTTTCGCTTAAGTATTTCCATGTATATCGGAAGCAGTCCCTATTAAGAAATATAGGTTTCCAGTTGTTCATTATTCTATCATTAAAAAGTTTTGTTAGCGGCACTCTCTCTATATGTTATAAATTTAAATATAGCCTTTTTAAATACAAAAAAATGTAAATAACTTAGACAAAAAATGTTACAGCAAGATGTATTATGTCCAACTGAGACGAATTATTTATGTAGTCGAAATTCATAAACACTTCTTTTTAACGTTTCGAATTATAAAACACACCAATTCACTGTGTAAGAGTCTCCCCCCGCCCCTTCGTAGACAGCTCTGAGTATGCCACTATGTCAAGTTTATATTGGTTTAAACAGTTCTCCAGGGAGTCATTGTCACGTCACTCTAATGCAAGTTGTATGCAAGGGACACATTCACACATAGCAAATTGACAAGTTTCGAATAGTTTATTTACTTGGAACTACAGTATGGATAATGTAGAAGACAAAAATAAGCACAAAAATACTACTATAACGTACATATTCACACAATTCAAAAAGTAAATATATAGCTTCCTCAAAATATTATTATTATATGGGTGTTTTTAATTGTTCTTTAGATAATAATTTATGAGAAACAAGACGTGGCAGACAACTTACAATTCACATAATGTAAGTATAAATTTATACTTACATCACACAATATAAAATACTGAAATGTAAGAAACATTATTTATACCCTATAGTTTATATAACCTGTCTGGGATGAAAAATTTCTTTTACAAAATACTCTTAAACATAGCATTGTCCAAAGCAAAATAGGCATTTAGGCATTAGAATTCCACCCTATGTCATTCTATTATATCTGTACAAATAAATGATTTTATTATAATAATCATGGAGTCAAATATTTGAAAAAAAGTATAATAACTATGTATTTTTAGTACATATTATTAGCACAATCAATTACAAATGTATGAAGTAATATGCTATATTTATTTCTGATCTTAATTATTTTCTAAAACTTGAATAAACACACACTACCAAATCTATACACAAAAAATACCTATAGGGATGCAATACACAAAAACAGTGCATTATAAATAACCTAAACACAATATTAGACATAAATAAATATTAAGTTTACTTGTGAAATGTTTTAAAATGAACACAACTTCTTACAAATACGTTTTATAAATCAAACGCGTTTCAACAACAATGTCGGCATAGGTGTATTTATTAACAAATAAATTAAACAAAAGCTCATATATATATTTCGATCTTCTATATAATAAAGGATAGCGAACAATTTGTTTGTAAATATTGGAAAACACAAGCCTAATTTATATTAATTACAATATAAATAGATAAAAATGTTTCAACAGAATAAAAACGTTTTGAAACAAATTTATTTCGAAATAACTTTGTGAAGTATTAGTTAAAAACCTACGTAAAATTTATATCCACCGCTACCTAGTACATATATTTAACTCCTTTAAGAAAAACATTATTATATAAATTATTAAACTTTTTGTTTTTGGAAAGAACGAAAGTCTGACTATTAAAAATAATTGACTGGGCGATGCAGTTAAGTTGTCCAGTGAGGAAATTGAATCAACACAATTTTTAACCGGTTGAATTGTGTAACGGTGTAGTTAATAAAATTTCCCCAAACCTAATGGTCTACATTTAAAAAGTAGCCACTGAAGTTGACACCGGTGCAAAGATATTTTAATGAGGTTTAAAGGACGTGCTTGTCGACCCCTCTAACCATTTAATTTCTAAACGGTTTAATCACAACTAATGCGTTGAGATAGCAGTATTCATTGTAAGAAATAAAATTGTATCCCCTGACATTAATTATAATATTTGAATAGATGAGGTTAAAGACGAGAAAACAGAATTGTTTCGTTTTAGATATACTCACGGATAAATGAGATATAATTGGCCAGAGATGACAGATCCATTCGGGAAACTCCATTGAACATTTTAAGTTAATTGTTCGCTTCATTTTGTTGCATCCAATCAGTTACACACACAACTCTCTAATTCTAGCTTCGTACAATCTGGATTACAGCACAACATGATCCATGATATTAAACCCTTTGTTGACGACCACAAAAATACCGGTACGAAATTCTTTCTTTTTATACTACATTTTTATAAGTGCAGAATTTATATACAATTTCTCTCTGAAACTAAATTAACACTGTTTACGGAACTTCTTAGTGTTAAAGATTTTTGAAAACCCTATTTCCATCCACTAATAGGTACTGGAAAACGTTGTATACAGTTAATACTTTTCCTCAAGATGGGGAAACTTTCTTGCAGTTCCCCAAAATTTGACATTTCCCTTTTACTATGTGATTGAGGAAGTGAAATTATTAATTATAAACTAAGATAAAAGTTATCGTTAACAAAGAAGCAAACTTCCGCTAATTTTCTTTTCATTAAAACACAATTTAAATATTTTCATCTACCCTAAGAAAATTAATCATTACTGAGTACTGCATACCGCGTCGTCCCACGTTTACCAACAAACAAAAACTACATAGCTCTAACTTATTACCTAACTGGAATCTTTTAATAGAGGAAAAGAGATTTTTGTAATTTTAAATGAATAAAAACTTTTATCTACAGAACATTTATTCTATAAGGTAATTAGTAGTTATTCTAAGACTAGAGCAAGCATTTATTCAAATTATTTAGTCGTAATTATAAAATTATTTTTATTTAAATATATAAAATAATTTATGCTATAACGGTAAATATCTAGACAACGCAATTGCACTATAATAATACAGATAAATAAAATTTGTGTAATAAGACATCCTGAAATAAGAATTATTTTTACAGCTCTAACAGTTGTACAGATTTTCAAGTTATTTTCACCAAATCTTCTGTGGTCGAGTTGTATTGCATTGCATTATAATTTGGTTTGCAGTATAATTTTAGGACTTGTATAACATCCTGTACCCAATTTGCATAAATAAAAAAATAATACAACCAGAAATAAATAAGATATGAAAAACCATCGACTTTTAGAGTTTTGTTGAAACAGATATATTTTCACAATAATTCACATAATGAATTATTATGTGATTCATTCTATAAAAAGAAGAAATTAAATTCAAATCGTTCATTGTAGAACCTTGAAATATGATGCAAGTACAACATTTTATCCACCACGTGGAAAAAATATGAATTAAAAAAATATTTTAATATTAACAATAAAGGAGTGTAATAATATGCAACATTATGATGGTTTTACTCTTTTAAAAAGATACTCTCGTGTATTCTAAAAGAGTTTCACTTCGAAAAGCATAAAGCATTATGCTACATGGTCATAATACCATATATATATATATATATATATATATATATATATATATATATATATATATATACCATTGAAATAAACCACACGTTTTCAATATTTTATACATTATATATTTTTTTTCAATATACAAGTTTATATTTTCCTATTCCACAAATAAAAGGTTAAATATTTACAAATTGCAAACATTGTATCGCTTATATCGAACTTAAAGGTTGAAATTATAAGACATTTCAGTTTGAAGTAGGAAAGTCCCCTTCCCCCACGGCCTACACAACTCTGAGTATGTTACTATGTAAAGCCTATATTGGTTTTTAATCATTTCCCCAGGGAGCCATTGTCACCGTCACTCTAATGCAAGTTGGATGCATTCACAAATAGAAAATTGACAAGTTTGAAATAGTTGTGTTTATTGGAAATTTTAAATTATGTAAAAGCCAAACATTAGCACAGAAGTACTACTATATCGTATATACACTTACCAACTAATATAAAATCAAATAACCATATACCTTAGAATTTGATCATTGTATGAAACATGATCTAACATATGAAGATAAAGTTCATAAATCTACCTTTACGTAATTACACACATACAATAGTTTGACTTGTGTTACATACAACACGCTATCATCAATGGCTAAAAAAAAATTATACTACTTTTTATTATACAGCATTTCATCAAAATCTATGGCTCTAGACTACTACATGTAATACAGAAAAAGTAAGGTATATTTAGATATCATTCCATAAATAATTTTTTCTGAATACAAAGGATTTTAAAAATACCTTCCCATAAAAGTAAAAATAGATTTTGTTTACTTATTGCAAAAGAATGTGTTACTGTACTACGATATGTGTGATAATAATAGGTACCTATATACTTTATGGAATGATTAACAATTGTACCAAAGTAAACAATACCTATTTGTGCACCCTCGTAAAATATAAAATTTTCAAAGTATTATAATAGTATTATACAGCGTTTTAGATCATTCTTTTAACTCTGAAATAATATTTACATTGTATATTTCTTGTACAATGTCTGTGTAATTATTACATCAAGATTGAATTTTACGACTGGTTAACAAATCGAAGTTGAATGTGTTTGAATGTAAAGTTTTTACAGACTGATTATTTTTTAGCACAATCTTGTTATCGATGAAAGCCAATTTAAAAAAAAAACGGGAAAGATAATTTAAGTGTTTAACAATTGTACATTTTATACAGATTTATATATGTTTTCTCCCCAGTTTCAGCAAAACTCTAAATAAACACTCTAAAATAAATTAATTTTTAAATAATTAATATTAGAATGTTTTTAATTAAACTCAATATGAAGATAAGCTCAGTAGAAAGGAAAGGGGCTCTGAGGGTGACGAGTGCATATCGGACAGTCTCAGAAGTGGCTGTACAAGTAATTGCGGGTATTGTACAAATTGATATTTTAGCCCAAGAAAGAAGACGGATTTTCAAAACGAAGGAAGAAGCACAGCCATCGAAGGTAAAAAAAGAAGAGCGAAAAAAATCAATAGAAATCCGGCAACTGAGATGGGATGGCGAAACCAAGGGCAGATGGACGGCTCGTCTGATAAAGAAGATAGAACCGTGGATTAATAGGAGGCATGGTGAGGTGAGTCATTATCTGACCATGTTGTTATCAGGGCATGGGGTTTTTGGGGAGTATCTCAATAAAATGAAAAAAAAAAGGGACAGCCCAGAATGCTTGAGGTGTGGCAAACAAAAGGATGGCGTCCTTCACACGTTTTTCGAGTGCAAGGAGTGGGATACGAAAAGGCAACAACTAATAAGAGAAGTTGGTAATATAACTCCAGATAATGTGGTGGAGATTATGATTCAGAGTAAATACACCTGGGAAAAGGTGGATAAATTTGTAGAGGCAATTGCAGTAGTAAAGAGAAGAAAGTTCAATGATTTTTAGGTATTAGAGATCTGTTAGCATGACACCCACTTTGAAGAATGCTGAATAGGTGATGCCAAAGCGGGTGGTCAAGAGGAAAAGAGGAGGTTTTTTAGTCGGTAAGAGTCCGGCACAACTTGGGCAGGGCCCGGGTAAGAAAAGGTCCATGATGGATATTTCCTTCTCTCTCTCTCTCTCTCTCTCTCTCTCTCTCTCTCTCTCTCTCTCTCTCTCTCTCTCTCTCTCTCTCTCTCTCTCTCTCTCTCTCTCTCTCTCTCTCTCTCTCTCTCTCTCTCTCTCTCTCTCTCTCTCTCTCTCTCTCTCTCTCTCTCTCTCTCTCTCTCTCTCTATCTATCTATATATATATATATATATATATATATATATATATATATATATATATATGAAATTCTATTTCGGCTTAAAATTTTATGAAAATTATTGGAAAATAATTTGTTGAATATAACATTTATAATTTTATTAATTTGGAAACCGAAAATGATAGCTAAATTAACAATATACCACCAATATAGTATATTTTATTTAGTCATTTAATTAAAATCCTATTAACTACCTAATCTCTGTAATCCTAGGATTATTTAATCCAATTTTATCATTTTTAATTATCTTCTAGTGAACCTGATAGTTCATTTTGTACTAAAATAAATGACACACCCATTAAATTTGTGAAACATTAACTATTACTTTTATTTTTGTTCAGAGTATAGTCACCTAAGATCT
Source organism: Aphrophora alni (assembly GCA_963513935.1). Taxonomy (NCBI): domain Eukaryota; kingdom Metazoa; phylum Arthropoda; class Insecta; order Hemiptera; family Aphrophoridae; genus Aphrophora; species Aphrophora alni. The sequence goes on along the minus strand of OY740766.1, from coordinate 119,903,727 downwards.
CTATAAACATTTGGTACAATAATGGTTCAGGATTACATAAACACATGAAGGTAAAATGTCGTTTCACCAGAACCAAATATTGTGTAAAGTCAAACTGGTGAAAACTTTTGATTTGAATTTCAATAAAACAACTGACCAATTCAACAGCGGTCAATTCAACGTTACCGGCATATTATCTTGGATTTTACTCAAATTTATTAGACTTTGATGATGTAATATAATATATAATATTATATTGTGTCAGGAATATCAAAATTACCAAATAATGCCAATGTTACCAATCATCCATTACTATGTATTAAGTTCCTTATTCCAATATGTTTTTGTGATAAACAATCCAAACAATATTGGGCTACGGAATTAACAATGTCTGTCCCTAAATATGTTTAAAATGATAAATTCATTGAAGAAACGTAAATATTAATATTTAAGCTCACATTGACATTAATTAAAAATATTAATATAATATAACACACAACAAAACTGAATATTAGTTCTTACGTTACTGCAATAATAATAAAGTTATTTTTAAAAGACGATCGATAATTATTTTTTAGGCTTCCCAATGTAAATCGTGGATAGTAAAATTGAACAGACATCAGTAGAGTCTATATCTTGTTTTCAATTGTTTTGTTGACAAATGATAAATTATTTTATTTTCATGGAAATACAACTTGTGTAGTTATGACAATAGAATTCACTTAATGGGTTTGGCTAGACATATAGGCCTAGGTATCCTAAGGCAATTGTTGCCTGCACTTTAATCAGTTAATTGGTTGCGACAAATGGGGGAAAACCGTCAACACATAATCAGTGCATGGTTTGTCGCCAGGCTCACAGAGGTCACGTCCGTATTCCTTCCACTACACCCACACAATTTAAGTGATTGGACGACAACTCTCAGTGGCAAAATTTAGTGACTAGGGACTTGGAAATCCCGATGGGACCAAGTTGTATCATACATTTATTACTTCTCTCTGATCTTTACTATTTAACGACCAACTCTTGTTCATTTTCGATCTAGACGGTAGTAGATTATTCAAGGACTAACGGTCTTTATTTTATGAAATTTTCTTCTTTTTTGGTAAAGTTACGGAATGGTTTTCACCTTAAAAAACGTGATTGAAAAGATTTTCCTTCTTGTGAACTGTCTTGTCTCTCTGTGACAGCTGTGAGTAGTCTTGGCAGTACGCGGCGCTTTAGTATCAACAATCACCTATTGGAAAATAAGCTCTCTTAAAACTTGGCAATCTTTTATGAATTTAAAAAAAAAGATGTTTTATAATAGTTTATAACGTGTTTAGAGTAGGCATATTTATTTTGATTATCACTAAATATGAGTTCATTTCTATTTTTCGTAATCAAAATGTATTTGTTCATTTCCAGCATATCCTAAACATCGACTGGCTTCAGTTAGCCATTCCCTATAGCATAGGGTTCTAAGGGCCATGATGTGTATTGATAATATAATTAATCTTTTCGTGTAGACGTTATGGCAATATCGGTAATCTTGTCTCTTTCAACCATGACTATAGTATAATCCTAAAAATATAGTGTTCTAAAAATAACCTCAAACAACAACACTTAAGAACAAATATGGAAACAGCTAAAGAGATAAAATATATGGTGCTTTAGTTGTTTATTTTTTTAGACAAAACAAATCATCTCCTGGTATTTTAAATAATTTATTTTATTCAAGGTTATTGTAGATTTTCTTAATTTCGTATTTTTTAAATAAGCTTTGAAAAAAAGAATATTGAAAATCGGCCCAGTGGAATTATTGAAATAGTTATCCAAAAAATCATCAAATGTGCATTATCACCAAAGTAAAACCATGTTCTTTGTTATGGAGAAAACTGAATAATCAATTCCTCCAAAAAGGATGATAGCTCATTAAAATTTTGTATATTTAGAAGAAACAGTATCACAAATCATACAATTAAAAAAATATTCTATAAAATGGGTCTGGTAAAACTACAGAATTACCCGTAAAAACATGTAAACATTGTATAAAAAGTCAACATGACAATGTCAACCCCAAATTATTCAAAATATACAATAGATAACAAGTTTTATATTTTGTAAAGAAATTACAGCCATAACTACTACTATTAGAAGAAGAAAAATAAATATCGGTCTAGTGGAATTCAAAAAATAAATTTTAAGTCTTAAAAAAAACACCATGTTATTTGTTATATGGAGGAAATGGTAAACTTTAATTAATCAAAAATTAGAAATAAATTTAATATTTTTTGAAGAAACTACATCATAAATCAATACAATATATTTTTTTTAAAAATCATGAAAATAGGGTCCAGCAGAACTCTAATAACAGTTCTTCAAAAATTTTGAAGTTGTTTATTAAAATGTAAAATTTAAATGTATTCAGTTTATTTAACATTCAAACAACTTTATTATAATTGAATTGATGAAGATACACAAATATTAAAAAAAAAAAGTATTATAAAATTTATTTTGGTGAAGGGTATTTTCGTCTTCTTGCTATAATGGATCCTATTAAAAAAATGTCAAAAGGAATGCAAGTTTCGATCCTCGTAATAACATTTTATTAAATGCGGTTTTAACACAAACATTTTTATATCACTCCAAACAACCACTGAATTACCACAAAAGCATTTACAATTTATACCTTAAAAAGTGTGAAAAATATTAAAATTAATTGAAGATGACTTTAATCGTAAAAAATTTAGGTTACAGATGTCTTACAATAACCATTGATAGAAAGTTTTCATAATTAATTATTTTATTCGAACTAAAATTTCGATATTAAGAAATTTTAGACCTACATTCTAGAAGTAATCGAAACTGGTTAGTTGATGGAATACAAATGTTTGTGAGGAAATTAAAAAAAAATTGTTCCAATAGTATAATAAATACGATTTGTGTAGTCAATTGTATTCCTTTTTTGATATTAACATTGTTTCCATGCATAAAGGCAGCATTTTCCGGATAATCAATTGTGAAATGAAATGAATATTATATTTAATCAGAAATGTTACTTTATAAAATCATGTACTAAATTATATTAAAAACTAAGGAGTAGCCTATATCAGTGGATAGACAAATATAAATTGAAAAAAAAAGAAGAAATTTAAGCAGCCACTGGCAAACTAGGTGATAAAAATAGCTGGCATTTTAATTATTTAGATAGTAGGCTTTTTTAAGTGTTTTCTGAGTAAATATGTATTCTGGTGTTCTAAAATTAACAATTAGCTTTATTATTTCAATATAAACTATACATTGTTATCTGTAACGTTTCCAAATTATATTTACAAAAAGATGAATAAAAACGTTTGTGACTTTGACTCTGTAATTAAGAATGATTTGAAACACGCATCCAATGAGAACACGAAAAAAGGCTGTTTCGATAATTTTCTTTGTTTCTCAAGGATTACGAAAAATCTTTTTTCAACTCACATTATTTAAAAAAGTTATATAACTAACTTTTATAATTAAATAGTTTGTTTTACGGATGTAATGATTCATTACGGATGGGAAAGAATTTTTCTTAAGGACTGTTGCATTTATTTACTTTATTTATGCGGTGTAAAAAATTTTCAGATGTAAAAATTCTCTTCTGATGAAACGTGAATAACGTCCGTATATTAAAGTATATCCTAATTACTTTTATTCTTTTAATTTTTATATTAGGCTTAATGAAAGCTTTAAAAGTGACTATTCCTATCTAATATGAGCGTGTTTATTTAATTTAATTAAAAGTACTTTCGACTTTACATCTTAAAATAAAATTATATTTTTCCTCTTTATTAAAATTTTATTTTATTAAGTTGTGTAATATATATATATATATATATATATATATATATATATATCAAAATTCTATCAACAAATAGAAAAGAAAGCACTGCATATTAGCGGCGATGCTGTTAATTAATAAAGTAAAACAGAGTCACGTTCATCACACCACGTTGAGATATACACCAATCTCTAACTGAAAACGATCTGATAAATTAGCTACAACACACACTCTGAAATACCTGTTTCTTAGGATATTTTTTTTATAAATACGCCCTACAGCTAGTACAGGTTTTTTTTCAATTTTGCTGAATTTGAAACTCTAATTCAGATTATATTTATTAACTCTAATTCACTATATTTCACTACAAGTACATCAAATGTAGTAAATATATATTTAAGAAAATAGGTTTCCCAAAACAACAACATACAAATTTTTCTTTATCTTTCCTAAAAACAACCAGCATTTTTAAAGAAAGAGTGACCAGTCAGTTTTGTAATTTAATGGGTACATTTTAAATAAATCTAGACAAAAATATTTATTGCATATTTTGAGACAAATGAATTCTATATATATTCTATTTATGGCAGATACTGTCAAATATTAATGTATTGGATTATATATTCGTAAATAACTAAAATTCCTTTAGGTTGTAATTAAAAAAAATATATATCTGAAAAATGCTCACTTAACCATATAGAAAATATATATACCTAAATTAGTGTTGCAGTGTTTGAGTTGAGTATAAATTTATGTTTGTGAATTTTCCTCTCCTGACATGTAGCAGAGATTAACTTAAAAGCAGTTATATATGAACAAAAATAACTGTTGTCGAAAGAGAAAAAAATGCATTTATAAACACAAACGGACATTTAAAATGTTGGTATACAAACATGATAAATTTATGTGAGACTATAATTTCACATCTGGCCTGTTTAACTTGTGACAATATGAATAATAAGTAAATTTTGGATATTGTTGAAGGAAATTAAATATGACGTATGAAGTCTTCCGTAGTAAAAGTCATAATCGCTAATGTTTATAAAGTACTACACTTATATAATAATATATACCCATACTAATGAAAGAACTTCAATTAAAAATTAGTTGTTCGAAACCAGAAACGAATTAAGGTTTATAAATTAATTCTCGTCAAATGAAAATTAAATCTCTCTATAATTCAAAAGAAAATGAAAGAAGTTTGCTATTTTATAACAGTCTGCCTAGTTGTAATTGATTATGACTTACAATTATTTGGTATTTAAACTTGTTAGCTGCTTGTTATTAGACCTAAAATTTAAACCTGCTTAACAACTTTTTGAATAATAAAGACTGGATAGCGTAGAATAGTTACTGCAAAAGTACTTGGAAAACAAAGTTTAGTTTAATTAATGATTTTAAAAAGGAAGAATAAAGAACTGAAATAAAGTTTCCTAATTAGGTTTGCATTTAGGTTTTATTAAACACACGTCTTTTTATTTTTGTGTCTTCTTTTGTTTTGGATTAAGATATCTTTGCATTTTTACCTACATATATTTATACAGAAAACATTGACTATATTAATAGTTTAGTGATATAGAAAAGAAATGATATAGGGATGAGAAGACACATAGGTAATTGTCAATGTCTCAGACTGTTGTAAGATTGTATGTTTTGTTTGTTTATATTTTCCTACAATAAGGAATTTAATTTTTTATGTTAAACATTTTCTTAAATAAAGGGACTTGATGATGACTATTTTTATATTGAAACTAAGTAATGCACAAATAAAAGCGTAAAGCAAAACTTTAATAAATTAAATTAGTTGTGAAATTTCATTTCTAAAATAATATAAAAGTTATTTTCTGGAAAAGAAAGCATTTTGTAAAGGATATGAATAATGTTTTTTTATCTGAAACCTTTCCCAATAAATACCAAATTATCAAATTTGATAGTTCTACATTTTGTTATAACCTGGTTTACCTCACTCAGTTTGTCTACATTTTTTATTTATTATAGTAACATCCAAGTGTTTTAGATAGACGGACTATAATTTCAAATTCTGAAGAGAAACATAACTTGAGATTCATTAAGAGGATTATTTTACTTTGTATTTTCTCAACAAATATTTAGTATAGAAAACGTTAAACAATGAATCATTAAAAGTCGAAATTGAAATATGGAAATATTACTTTACAATCTCCAGAGTCTCAAATGTGTTAATTTTTGAATCAAATTTGTCTGTCGTATATATAGTCCAAGCGACTAGAATAAATTAGTTCAA
>OY740766.1:119783492-119897486 GCA_963513935.1 Aphrophora alni | reverse complement strand
GAGAGAGAGAGAGAGAGAGAGAGAGGAGGGAGGGAGAGAGTATGAAATATTTAATTAAAAGCATGATATTCTATGAAAAATGTAAACAATTAAAATGTATGAAGAATGGCATTTTAGAATAATATAAATGAAAACATAAAACAATCTGCGATTATTTACATTATAATATGAATTTAATTTAGTTAATGGTCGGGGAAAGACAACGGAAATGACCTATAAAACTTCCATCTCTCTGTGATAGAACCATCAATCATGTTTACATATCGAGTTGTGGTTTTGTAGTTATATTTGATAAGATAATATTAAACAACTATTGAATTTACTTATATATAAATTGTTTCCTCTTGTATAAATATGTAATGTTTAGTTACCCATTGTGAAATAAATAAATAATATTTTCCAGTCATGAGAAGAATCGTAATACAGAAAGTTGAATTTCAAATTTTATTTGATTTAACCATTTTGACAACCTTCAGTTAAAAAACCTTATACAAAGTTTCTATTGGATCATTTGTTTGGCAATAGATTTAGGTACTAAGCAATTTCATTTATTTTATGTAATTTCGTTATTCCTATATGTTTATTTTACACTTTTTTAGACATTGATCGAATACAAATATTATTTTGTATTTATTTTTGCTTAAAGTTTACTTTAATTTTTTAATAAAATATTGATAAGATACATAAACCTACAATTCCAAATAAAATATATTTTCACTATATCAAATAAAATCCAGGTAGGAAGTAGTAAGAATAAATTATGCAAAACCATATCTACGTCGTATGGAATATGTCTCAAATTGATAGAAAGATTTTTTCTTAATGTACTTCTTAAAGAAGAAAAGTTGGTATAAACTATTGTGAAAATTATAAATTTATATAATTTAAAAAAAAGTTGTAAACAATATTAAAATAGAGCGTCTGACGACAACAGACGAAAGATAGGTGATGCTTAAACAACCAAATATAACTCTAAATATACTTTCTTGAGCTCATGGAACCAACACTGATACTTCCACGAAAAACTCATCATCGAATTTCATTCATCCAAATATAACCCATAGTAGGTATATGTGTGAAAGTGAAAAATGGACCTGTTGTGGATAGTATACACCGGTGTATTGCTAAACTAATAAAATACCTCAGATTTTATAAATTTCATTGTAATGAATAAAACCTGTTTATTTAAACTTATTGAAGGCTGAATGCATAACGATCGCACTGTAAGCATTTCGTACCTGAATGAAAGAACATATGCGAATATAAAAATAGTAACATTTCTTGAAGTGGGACTAAAATATTGTGTAATCCACCAGAATAAGACAAAAGTTATATTTTTTCAAATATTTAAGAATATATAATGATGAAAAGATTAAATTTGAAGAGATATGTGTTTTGGGTTTTGGTGACTTCCAGCCGGTTGATTTGTCTATTGTAGAGACGAGTGAAATTATATCTCATATTCTTAGAGCATGTGCAGCTTTTGAATTGATCTCTTTACCACCTAACTAACTAGTCTCGAATCAGGTTTCGTTTTATATCAAGTGTGTTAGCCATAAAAGTTAACACAAGTGAAATGTAGAAGGCATTCAAAGTATATGAACGGTACAAAGTTGGTTATCGTAAAAGATTGAAAAATATTGTGCAACTATAAGACGATATTGGACGTGTTTTATTTTTAAGTTATAGTATACAAATAATATATATAATTGGTAAAATGTTATACTGTTTTTTTATATAAATAATTTAGTAGAATTTTAGAACAACATTTTTATACATACAATTTTAGAGTATTGTGATGTTCAGATGGTAGGTAGCTACACTTTAAGGTAAAAAGTTGTGAGTAACAAAATGTGTATCCTTGGTATCGATAAAATCAGATGATTCACAAATGAACTTTTTGGGCAACAATAAGAGTTTCAAAATCATTTGTCTTCAATTACATGAAAATACCCGGTGTCGCAGAGTTGTAATCTACAAATAACTCGATGGGTAAACGACTTAATAGATCCATTCGAATAAAGCCTACCATTTTGAAGAGCGGTATGAGTTACAGTCACCTAATTAGTAGTTCATATCATCATATTAATTAGCGTTGTCCAGAAATATTTATACGGTAATGACGGAGTGATCTCTGATGAATATGTACTCTGTATAATCTCATATTTCAAATAGAGCATGTCAATTAATGTAGTCAATAGAAATGTAGTTTTAAAATTACACAACTACACAATTCTTGCAGCTTCTAATGTTCTAATAGTCAGTAGTTAATGACGTTGTAGGAGTTTAAAAAAACAATAAAATAATAATAATAATTTTATAAAATAACTTTCGAGGATATTGGAATGTGCTTTGTTGTCTAAAATGTGAATCTTTCACCACCAACTTTGCCCTAAGTAAAATCAGCAACTTGTGACTTGTTTGTGAATTAAGTCATTTGTTGTTTTGAAAACCAATTACACGTTTCCATTGCGTTATTCATGATTGTGACCTGTGTTATTTGTATACTATAACTTAAAAATAAAACACGTCCAATATCGTCTTATAGTTGCACAATATTTTTCAATCTTTTACGATAACCAACTTTGTACCGTTCATATACTTTGAATGCCTTCTACATTTCACTTGTGTTAACTTTTATGGCTAACACACTTGATATAGAACGAAACCTGATTCGAGACTAGTCAGTTAGGTGGTAAAGATATCAATCCAAAAGCTGCACATGCTCTAAGAATATGACCATTTCAGATTGCTCAGAGAAGGACATTTTTGCAACTTGTACTATAAGAGAGCAATAGGTTGGACTATCACAATATCACAATATCTTTCGTAATATGAAATTGGAAAATTTAAAAAAAAATGGTAATATATAACTTTGTATTAATATTGATCCAATAAAACACTAAACATTATTCCCCAAGTGTGTATTAATAGAAATTCTAGGAAACGATGAAATAGTATTTAAACATAGTAACACAATCTAATATTTCAGAATCTATTATATTTTTTATATTGATGTTGTTAATTATTTCTGAATGAATCCACTATCCAATTTTCCTTCGTATACATTTTAAATATGAATACGAATATGAAAGTTTATGAATTAGTAAAATATATAGTATTTTTTTATACTGAAGTTACCAAAAAAAAAACATTACTTCAAGAAATACCCTTTTGTGATTTGTTTAGGATTACGAATGTTTCAGGCGTATTGATCTATAAATCTATAATTAAAAATGTTTGTTTAACAAATTCTCATTTCCTTCGTTGCTTGGAGATAAAGATGGAGATAAAATTAATAGCGAATGAGGCAACACTTGGCACTGTATTATTATTAATTAGAATACCAATGCGCTTTTAGGCATAGTTTACGGTGATAATTAAACATTCTCCCCCTCTCTGCTCTTAATTAATTTATATTTCCTTAATTATTAGCGATATGTCCGGTATTACAGAGATAAAGCTATGTTAAAGGTGTTAACTCAACTTTTATATGAGCAATTTATAACTCTGTAATGAACTGAAATAAAAGCATGTACAATACACAACTAATTAGTTTTGTTTTTACAAATTGAATAAACAAGATAAACTCACCTTATTAAATTTATAATATTTGAATTTTGCGTTTCTCTACTAAAGAGAAAAATTTCTTCATTAAGTTAGTTAAATATAATTTGATATACAAAGTAGTTTTAAACAAATGAGTTATTTAATAGAAGCCGTTAAGATATTTGTCACGTACATCATGTCATATACAGCATGAATGCAGCAATCATGATACTAAAGAAACTGTGACTCATTACGCTCAAACCTACGGTGTGGGTATAATCTCGTATCTAATCATATGTAAAGTATCAGTAATAAATTTTCAGTTTTTTTTTTTTTTTTTTTTTTTTTTAATAATTACAAAGTAATTTCTTTTATGGCAGTGATTTTATATATATATATTATTAAATGTAGAAATACATTAGAAATTTAATGGGTTGTAAATGGAACTATTATCAAATATGTTTATACTCTTTTTTTTCAAATTGACACGTCTTCTATTGAAGCACAACTAGACTCTCTATGGGTATCTCAAGTTACACTTTATTCCGAAATATATTACTGGGTGAAAATCACAGTGAGGACGGACCAGCGGTTATAGAAACGGGGGGGGGGGGCAGATAATTAAACATATTCCTCTGAGCATAAATTCCAAAAATATTTGTCTTAAACTAGATCACGGAAGAAAATCAAAAGCGGAAACTGCATTATAATCTGTTATACCATTCAGGCTACAAGCTATTTAGTTTTGACTAATTATTTAAAATACTATTATTTTGTCATGGGCTTTTATTCCGTCTCGTTGTAGAGTCCCTGGGGTTTCCCGGGAAGTCGTATTATTTCTCCAACGACCGGTGTGTAGAATTTTACCAATTTTGTTAGGCTGTATGGCGAATAGGTCTAAATGTCGTAGGACTAAAGTTACTAATGTCAAGTGATATTGTTTAATATAGTATTTAATTCAATAATCAATATTCTTTCCATTTAATTATCAAAGCTAGTTTCCCGGTTTGTTGTTTGGTTGAACCTGGTATCAGTGGAATTTTAGTGTTGAGTGTCCTTAAAAAAAAACTATGCTATCCGGACAAATCGGCTTTAGAGATATAGCTATTTGCAAGTTAACACTAATTACCCGTTACAAGAATCGGTCTCAAAATTTCCATAATACCTGTAACCAAATATTAAATGCTTCCTTACATTTCCTCTCAGACTTTATACCCAAGAAATTGAACAAAACAGAAATTATTCTCTCTACAAAAAGTTACTCTTAAATTAGTGGAATACAGTAGAGAGATTGTTTAACACCACATGTAAAGTTAAACCTTGTTTTGTACTAGCTTTGCTAAATTACTGTAGTTCAAAGCGTTGAATTTGTAAACATAATATAACTTGTTCAGAACTAAAGTCAACTAAAAATAGCCTCACTACTGGTTATGAATATGACCGTAAGAACTCTTATAAAAGAGAAACTCCAGGACGAATTCATAATTTCGTGTTTTTTTAAGATGGTGAACATGCTAATAAAATAAATATGAATTATTCAAATCTTAAAATAACTCAGAATTAAAAATGATATTTTTTATTTGAATGTGTGTGTAGAGGCATATTGGTGTTTTAATGAAATATAAATAGGGTGCCCAGGGTCGCCTCGTTTACCCTAAATAATATTATTTCCTTCTTGATCAAACACAACTACTGGTGGAAAGTATTTCAACATTTACAAAATTAATAATTAAAAATATCAATCGAACTATTGTGGATATGTATCTTTAAAATTAAACATGGTGACTGTTAAAAAACAATTTTATAGAGTTTTACGTTCTCAAACGTATATTTGAGCTCGCCTGAGTCCATTTTGTAAAATACTCTGTCGTCTTTATGTTTTCTGTCGTCTGTGCATTGCCGTACAGCCTAAACGCAAAGACTGATTGTAATAAAATTTGGTGATAGGGATGTTTAGACCATATCTCGGGTATTTTACAATTTGTGATAACTTTAAATTTAGGGGTAGCAGCCATAATATTAAAAATATAAAGTAATGATTTTTCCAAAGCATCTATAATGATTTTGATCAAATTTCGCTCAAGGGTAGCCCTTTAGGAGCCAAACAAAAACATGAATCGCCATGTGTTCAAAAATGACGGTTTGTGTGTTATTGATGACAATTTTTAAAATCGGAATTAGGGCTGTTATGAAAACCATATTTTCTAATAATCAGTTACATTGATTTCTTTCAAATTATGATACCGATCAGGAATAATTATCAAAAATGTGAAGTTTCTCCGACGTTATTAAAAACTCAATTTTAATCATTTACGATTTACAATGAAGGCACATTTATAGCAAAAGCTAACCATATTTAGGTCCATTTAAAAATGCCTTTATTTAAGGTAAATATTAAAAACAAATTGTAATAAAAGTAGCACATATCTTAGCTAGGTGATATACAGAACTGGTAAACTCGCTGTATTTTATAACAAGTAATCGGAAGAAGTACAGACATCATTGAGGATTGAGGAAGGAACAAGCTTATTCATCTAGCCGTTGAAATAAAACCAAGGCAGTAGTGAAAATAATAATTATATTGTGCGAACAGCACAGACCTTTCGGTTTAGCCTAAAGTAAAATATAGGGTGCGATTTTGTATAATTTAAACAAATGAGTTACAACCATTTGACCATCATAAAAACATGAGCAAAACGAGATTTATAAAAAGGTAAATAAATATGTAGTTGTAATTAAACAATTTTAAAAACTGAAACTTACGATCCCTAATTTTAGTCTTATTAGTAGTGAAAATAAAAGGTTGGGCAATTTTTATTCTATTTATCAGGTTTTTTTTTACAAATCTGTATCGCTACTTACATTACTTTTGTAAAACGATTTTGCCCCCTTTAAACTACTGTTAATTTTTGAAAAACTTGTAATTTAATGTGGTATGTGAATAACAAGAGAAAATTTTTCAGAAATAATTTTACGCCTTACATAATTAGACAACGTAAATATGAGTACTTAGAAGTTATATTTAAAACACCAGGTTGATGTAGATTATAAGGATAGGTAAAGATTAAATATTGCAAAATCTTGTGTACACAATCTTCACAATCACTACACAAATATCAAATTTAGATTTAAAAACACCTTATCACTAAAGAATATTTTTAAAGCTCAAGCTAGCTGAGTTTACTGAGTTTACAAGATCATCTGAGTTTACTAGTGGAGGTTTTCTATTTTATTTCCGCGGTCAACCTGTTGGGGGAAAAAACAATTCGGACTTAAAATTTGATTCAATTTTGTACATAAATAGACTCACGCATTGGCTTTACAGACTAACAAAAAATTGATTACTCGGTATCCTGTACATATCAATCAATAATCAGAAAATATCTATTTGTAAGTGCTGTTGTTATCGATCAAAACTGGATGTCGTTATTGACTATGTGTTAAGTTAGAGTGAACAGAAATTAAATGTGAATATTTTATTGGAACCACAAAACGATAATCCTGTGAGAAGAGTATCTAACCTGAGTAGTTATTATACGTTGCCGTTATATGATGATTGAAGACTCACATTGGGGTGGTTTATTCACTTACAATTCCCTTACGTAAAGACCGTAAGGGGTTATCTAGCTTCATTCAGTTTGTAGAATTCATTTAAGTATACATCATGGAAGTGTTTGTATATCCCTCTTAACACATTTATAAGTGTATATTAATTTCAGAAGGTTAAATAAATGAATTATGAACTCGAAAAAAAAAACACATCACACGCATGTAGTAACAGTAATTCAGAAACACTATTTCTTAACTTTTTACTTAGTATAAATATTTTCATTACAGTGAAATTCGATCTCCGGAGAAAAAAAAACTTTATTGCGCTCATAAACTACGAAATCAGGCAAGTTTGTCGTCGTCTGTATTAAGCACAACAAATATTAACACAGGACTTTAAAATTTGGGAAGTAGCTCACTTGTATATCTCCATAATCCAACAAATCAAACCATCAATTTTGTAATCAGCCAATTTTCAATACTTTTTTTTTTTCATTTTGAGATAATATACCATTTTAAAAATAACAATTAGAGAGATCTAACCTGTACAAACCCATTATACCTACCGTTGCAAACCTCCAGAAAAAGAGAGTCCGTTTATTTTCACATTTAAATGTGTCTGATTATTTGACGTGCAGGTTTATTTTTGCAATACTTAAATTGAGATGAATGAAAAGCAAGATAAGCCATACCGTTTCAAATGCCAGTTTTTTAAACACATTTTTCGATTTTTCATTAACGTTTTTTGTTTGATTTTCAACATTACTTAATATGGTTTTACAAGTTTTAAATGTGACAATTAACTTAAAAACAACACAAAAATCTAAATTGGACGGCTATGTGCTGATTTCACAAATACATTGATTGTTTTTACATATAACGGAATTTTAGAATTCTCTTTTTTTCTTTTCTTTTCTTTTTTTTTTTTTTAACAAAATTGAAAAATTAAATTTTCATCGTATTTGAAACTCTGTGATAAGCAATAGAAAACTATTTTCATCTTATAACAAAATGAATTTAGAATAAGTATGAATAACTTGTTAGAACACAAAAAAAATCCAGCACATTCAGTTTTTAGTTAAGGGTGTAATCATTAATAATTCTATCTACGATAAGAACAAACGAATATTTGAAATTTAATTTTAGTAATAAAGTTTTGGCAATTAAATTTAGTTAACACGGTAAATTTATCAGCCGATTTCTAACATTAAAGGAATAAGTAGAGACTTTGACACTTTTGCATCTATATAAAGTGGCGGTTCTTTAAGAGTATGACGAATTATGAATGGAAATAATGTACAATGGTACAGTAATAAGATGCATGATGACGTCCATAAACATTCTTGTTTATGAACGACCGGTAAATCGGCCACTAACTGAATTTTATATGAAACTTTGATAGTATATTTTAAAGACAAAAATAAAAAAACAAATTTCGTACATTAATAGTACCTGTTAACCTAATTATTTTGTAAATATATAATTATGATTCATTTGTGTCAGTTCATTTCAACTTTATAAATTTCTCATAGAAATAATTACATTAACAATTTTACCATAATTGTATACCGTTTATACTGGACAAATTACTAATTAAGGAAAATAAAAATTAATGGAATCAAGGCTATAATATGGGAGCATTTAATACCACCGGTTTATTGATCAATGTGAGTGAAAATACAATGCTCCGCTAATTAATAATAATAGTGTCAAATATGACCTAATGTACTATATAATACGAATCCAGTACATTAAATACAGATAGGTTATAAAAAATAACTACATGCATAACACTTTTTAAATCATTGTGTTATCAAAAAAAGGCCACATAATTTTCACTATTAGCAAGACTTTTCAGTAAAACAGTTTTTTATTGACTTATCGCCTTTTTGACACTTTTTCTTCTTGAGTAGTCAAGAATATACGTGTTTCACCATCGGTGATGACTTCATCGGGTTATAAAATTGTCATATTAAATAGACATAATACACACGAACACAAAAACATTACACATTAGAAGCTCATGGACCGTACTGCGCCTGAATGGTTGTTTAACTAATAACCAGTCTGACTGTTATCAAAATCCAATCATGTGTCAAATAAGGGGTTAGTTTCCTATACAGATATTTCATTTAAGTTGGCGAAACAAGGTGTAGTCCTGACTACTAAAGAAGAAAGTAGTATCAAATAGGCGGTAAGCCAATAAAACGACTGAATCAGACGCTTTAGGAGGTTACCTAAATAAATATAGATCTGATTTCTGAATAACTTCTTCATATAGTAATAACGCCTGTGAATACAAGCCAATATTGTCATCATGTATAAAGATGACTGGCTAAGAACCGCTTTAAATACAGAAACAATTGAAAGTCAAATCCCAGCTATAGTGAAGGGGTAGGGGGGATAAGCCATTTGTTCCCAAGACAAATGACGTAATGAGCCGTATCGTAAAGCAATATAACACTGCTAAAAACGACTAAAAATGTTTCGTTTTGTATTTTGAATTTAATTTTGCAATTTCTTTAAGGTCTCACAATAATATGCAGTATTATTGTTCTATTTGAGTTTTTTTTTTTTTTTTTTTTCGTTTATCATCTTTCCTTTATGTCCGTAACAAGAAATCAACAATTAAATCTTCATTATGGCCCTTTGAACAATAAAAATCTGAATGAAATCTTTGGGGTAATTAGCTTACATTTTCTGCTTTTCACATATCCATGGATTATTGTTTTGATTACAGTGTAATGTGAGACGACTGCGTTCCCTCACTAGTGAAGATGTGGTTTAAAACCCATCATCGTAAGCTGAAGAGTCAGAGAACTAACTTGTCACTTGTTTTGTAACGTCTCTTTAATTAATTTACCTCTGGTAATTTAAACCATGAGACATCTATTATACAAAACAGTTCTTGAAATTTGTGAAAACGGTACTTTCCGCACACTCTTCGTAATAAAACATGCTTGATAGATTATACAGCTAACATGGACAAGTTCTTCTTCATTTCATTGAATAAATAATGAACAACAACTATCTAATATTATATTAAAATTAACAGTAAGGTTCGATATTAGAATTAATTGGCAAGTGCATGCATTATATACATGGTGAATCTAACCCGTGCGCAATGTATAGCGACTGAACCAAATGAATTACAAAATTTATTTTAACTCAAACCCCCACCCCTATTTCGACCATAGAGAATACAGTAAAAATGTTTTCAAACTCTAAAATGCCATTTTGGGAAATGGGATCTTCTCAGAATCTAGGATAAAAATTTGGTTTATGTAGTCTATGCTATATGGTAACAATAAAACTAACTGTAAAACACTATTTTTTGACGTTTTGGAACACTCTGTACATACCGAGTAAGATTAGTTAAAAACGTTTCACCGCAATAATCAGTGAACAGTACATTTAAAAATGAGGTATCACTCGACCTATCTTTACATTTGAAAATTACCCAATATCAACCCCCCCCCTCCTAAAAGCACTTTTGGGGAATTTTAAGATTTGAAAACATTTTTACTGAATTTTATAGGGTCAAAATAGGGGGGGGGGTTTAAGTTAAAACGAAGGTTGTAGCTCGTTTTTTTTCAGACGCTATACATTGCGCACGGGTGGTCTGATTCAGCCTGTATACGTACAGTTGATACAATTTTTTGTTCATTTATGTAGGATGTAAGTTATTGTTATTTTACTTCCTCTAGTGTCATTGAAATTTGAGCATAATTGAAAAACTGTATCATAAGTAAAATAAGCAGTGAGTGCCAATGTTTTAAATGAAAATATAAATTAGAAAACTTCACTTGATGTATAAAACCGCTTAGTAAGTAGTAGGTCTATGAAAGTTGTATTACGTGAGCTTTTAAGTGGAAACAAACACTTAACTCTGAATAAAGTTGTAGGACGTAGGTACAGCTCGGGTGCTTTCACTAGGCTGAACCCTTTCAACCTTACCTAACTCGAATATATTTTACTTTCTAGTTACAGAATAAGAAAAGTATTGCTAGAAAAATTATGATATTTTACTTTCGCTGATTCTAGGCATTTTGCGTTTCTGTAAACACTTGGGAATATTTGGGATGAATTGGTTAGATTGTCTTCCTATTCGTCTGGATGTCTGTTAATTACTGAAGAAAGGAGATGTCCGACAGACTTAAAATTTTTTAGCTTAATTAGTGGGGTTTATGATTATGAAAGTTTGGTTTTTCGACAAAAAACTTAATAAAATATAATCTGATGGTCTAATCCTTTGGTGCTAACCTTTCAAAGAATTGGTTAGATTTTATTCAATATAACGTAAGGCATAGAAAGGAGAGGGGGTAAGGAAGTTTCTTAAAATTTATGAATATATATGAATGTTGCTATTTTGATAAAGCATATAATTTCTTTCTTATTTTGAGCTCCGCCGTAACTCCTTAAAGTTATGACACTAAACTATAACAATTACATAAATATTAACAACACACAACAACAACAACAATAGAACTAGTTAACATTCGACATTTAACGTTTCTTACGAGAGCTAAAATGATATAATATAGGAACATAGAGGGATACGAAAAGTTATATTCTGATATATAAATCAAACGACGCCAGAAGGTGAATATACTTTGCCATGTATCATTTCCCAACATTGATCGAATTGTAATTTGGTAAGCCAAATATCTTAGGGAAATAATTAATTCCAATACAATCAAAAAGAATGTAGAAATACTTTGAGATAGGAGTTCTAAGACTATAATGGTTTGCTCAAAGATGACTGAACTCTATCATCTCCTGTCGAGGACTTGAATTGATACATAATATCCATATTTGTGCATTGACTTCATTTATTACAGTTTATTTATATCTGTACCTTACCATTCTAAACCTCACTAAAAAAAGGGAACAATTTTTAATCCATATTTCAGAAGTCATATGGAATTACCCCTTGACTAGATTATGTCACATTTGTAGCGTCTTTAGTTGCACAGCCCTTGATAATTTTTAAGCTTATTACTGTAAACTTGAACCAAACAGGATCACATCACAAACTCGGAAGCTGCAGCCTATACATAGAATACAGAATGTCTTCGCCTAAGAGGTATAGGGAGAACCTAACTAGGATAGTTAATATATATATATATATATTTTATATATATACAATAAAACAGTATACCCAATATATTGAACCTTTTTCATTACCTAATTTTAATGGAAGTTGTATCATTTATTTTTTTCAAATATTGTTATAAAATACGTGTTTATTAAGTATTTATCACGTGTTTGAATATCATTAAACTTACCAGGAAGTTCATTATGTGTTTATTTGTGTTTATTATTAATTGAACATAATAATTCAATTTAAAAAGTATTCATCAATTTAAACAATCAAAAATTTGTTGTAACAATGAGTTAGATTTCAAATTTTTCTTCTCATAAAATATGGTACTTGCACATCAATAAATTTTGCTGAAGACTATAAATAGTCTATTAGTATAATGACTGTTGTACCGACATACGTATTTTTTTGTTTTGAGGTAGATAAAACTCACTGCCGGGAAGTGCTGTACCCTATCGTTGAAGTCCGAAAACAGCGTCAGGTGAGTCTTGCCGTAGGTAAAAGTCTAACGGTGTCTGCAGGCGATAACATATAGTTCGGAACTTAGTGTTGTCGTGATGACATTGCCTCGAAAAGTTTTCTAAAAAAATATGTTTTTGAATTAACTGTCATCATGTAGATTGTACTATCTTTGTTATTAAAAAAAAAAGAAAAGTTTAATACAGAAGCTTCACTAAGGTGTGGGTATTTTTTTTTTCTCTAAATTTATAAAAAAAACATTATCTTCGTTCATCATGCCTCGTCTTCAATCATTTTTTGACAACTCTTGAACCAGGTAAAAGAAAGTCACTGTTTTATTTTACTGAGTTAATTATGTTAAAAATGTACTGTCTTTATAAATGTAAAAATTAAAATCTGCTTTTAATTATAACTAAACCTTAGCTTGTCAGTAAATTATAAGAGTATAGATTCAAACAGTTTTTTTTTAAAACGAATAGCAATTCATTTTATTTCTAGTTATTATAAAGGGAAATCACCAATTGTCTTATTTAACATATATAACATTTTATTTTCAAAGAAATTGAAGTGTCAGAGCTTAGTTACAGAGAAATATATTACTTATAAACCGAGAACAGAAGTGTTTAAACTTGTAAAAGGTCTCTGTTCATTTACTAATTCCTACCTGTATATTTCTCAGCTTATGCTGGTTCAAGCTGGAATTACAAGCTAGAATTTCATCTGAAGGACATTTAGCATCGTTCGCAATGTAAAAGTGAAAACTAAAAAAATAACCAAAGAACTTGAATTTATGCATTTTCATTAATTGAGGACTTGTGAAATTTGTTTAAGTAATGCTTTAGGTTTTTCAACAATAATAACAATAATTTTTTTTAAATGCAAAAACTAAAATAAATTTTTCTTTGGAAGGGATAAGCTAGCAATTCGGACCTCAAAACCCAAAGGGGTTAATTTTCTAATTTATAAAGTATTGACGTCAATTACTAGTAAAATTTTCTAACATTTTTTTTTCATATAATAAACCTTTTTTTTATAGTTGGCCAACTCAGAGAATATACATGTATTTAATTTTTATTTTTTTTAAATTTTGTAATAAGATAGTCTTAGAATCATTTTGTAACTTAAGTACTATTAACAAATTGTTACCATTATCTTTGTTCACCAAAATATTTTTGTAATTTAAAACATATAGGGGGGGGGGGCTTGTTTAACGTTATGTAATTTTTTGTTTTAAAGGCGTATAAACTTTACACACACACACACACACATACACACACACACACACACACACACACACACACACATATATATATATATATATATATATATATATATATATATATATATATATATATATATATATATATATATATAAGTATGCATAAATAATCAATTGTTTCATTACAAATTGTTCTTTTTTTTTATTTTTGTAATTGTTTTTCTGTAAATGGTTAACTCAGATACTGGTAGACTTAAAAGATGCCAAGGTCACCGATCGAACTAAATAACTAAATTTCTTTACTTGACATGACCATTCCTTTGGTTCCAGTACGCTCCTTCGTTTCTTGTTAAAATTCTCCTCTTTGAATGGTACACTGTGAAAGACTTTTTTTGGTAAAAATCTAATAGTCTAACAATATGTCGTGCATACAATACACTAGCGATGTGTTATCAATTATGAAGGGCGACAATTCCTGATAGTCATGACTAAATAAAGCTGTAAAGTTTACTTTGTGAATATGTTACAGATTTTCTTTACTAATCGCATACATTATCGCCCAAATACAGTGTCTTCGATTTATACGATACACCGATAGATAAATTATTCGCAATTAAAATTAACAGAACGAAAAGCAAAGCTTTTACATTGTTGAAATCATCATTTTTATAATTCTCTTGATTATATAATCTAGTACATGAAGTAGCAGTCTATAATAGTTAAAAGATAAATATATGTAATATATGTAAAATGTGGTGTTGTATTTTGTATCTTATAATGTAAGAAATAATAAAGATTTCTCATTTAAATATATATATATATATATATATATATATATATATAACTTCAATAACAAGATAATATTATAAAATATGTAAACTCAAAAATTTGTCCCCTTTTACAAATGAGATTACCAATTCTTGTGAAAAACTCAACCAACAACGATAAATGAAAATAAGCAAATTTTTACAACTAACACTTATTTGGATACAAAGAAAAATACAAAGAAACAAATAAAGTAAAGAACATGTTAATTTTTTTATCACCATATGATAAACATATATAAGTAAAATGAAAAAAAAAAAAAAAAAAAAAAAAAAAAGTAACTAGTGAAAATTGTCATATTAGTAAATTGTCATTCCAAAAGAAGAGATAATACAAATAATTCAAAAAAAGTTAGGATTAAAATAGTTTAATTATATATCGTCTTTTAATTTTTGTTTAAGTAAGAAAACATTCACAAATTTGTTGTTAAGCTATTCTTATTATAAAAATTGATGTTAATTAATGCTACGAAAAGAATATATGAGATGAATAATGTTATTTTTTACTTTTTGCCTTCCATTGACCATTTATAGAATTTGTATTGCCACTTTATTTAACTGGTAATTTTAACTCTTTAAGATCGATGGAAAACTTACAAAGCAAATTCACTAGGTACTCATTATTAATTAAGTGTAAATATATATCTTTATAACCAAAACTCAATCTTTTTTTTTTTGAAAATACTCAAATTGAGACATTCCCTACCTAATAAAGAGAAAGTTTCATATTAAAAACTAAATATTTTTGTCAGTAAACCTAGATATACTTAAAATAGACGTAAACAGTTGGAAGAAAAACTTTTATATAAAACTACGTTAAGGTATCCCATACGTAGAACAATCGTAGGTAAACTTGGTTTAAAATGATAAATTTGTATTCATAAACTACTAACACTAAATGTCAACTTAAATCTAGATGGACGACATTTTTTGATTAATTTTGTATACATACTGTTAATTGAAAAATAATGAGTTAATTAAATATTTACAGTGGAAGAATTATTCAGACTGGCAATTATTGGAAAGTGTGTCTTCTGGCGCTTTGGTTTTCTAATTAAATACAAACACAGTACCTCGTTTACTCGAATAACGTTATGTATTTTAGGACTAAAAAAAATTTGTTTAGTCATTTCTCACCTTTAACGGAGTGTTTCCGAATTTTCCTTACAAACTTTAAGGTATTACTCCTTGGGCAAATAGAAACCAAAAAACCTTAAAACAACCCGTGGTATATCTCCTCTCGTTTGTCCGTATGTTACAAAACGAATTGTTTAAAAAAAACAGCTCTACAGAATTGAACCGCATTTTGGATGCATTATTACGATTGTTAGTATATTAAGTTTCATATTTGCAACCTACTCGTTTCAAAATGGCAGCTGTTGTAATTGTTTTGTAAATTGTCTTGTTGTAGAGTTATTTCAATGGCTGTTAATACGAGTTGGGTTGGATTAGATTTTTGACTTCTCTTTACCCCGAAGTTTGTAAGGACAGTTCGGAAACACTTTGTATAAATGAAGTATTATATTTTGGAATAAGTTCAATTCAATAATTATAAACGTTGTAAACTGTTGAGAAGTCTTAGACATATTTAAAACCTAATAATAAATAAGTAAAATAAACTAGTGTTTGTGTGGTTATAAACTGTACTCATTTAACTGACTGAGTTGTACAATAAATAATCCACACACAAAAAACAGACAATAGGATTGAGGAGCGAATTAGTTTATTTTTCTAGCCGTTGAAGTAAAACGAAGGCAGGAGTGTAATAAATATATTGGACGTGTTAAGTGAAACATAAAATAATGGGCGTTATTTTGTATAAGTAAAGAAAACTTGTGACAATCAATAATAGCCTATTGCAGGGTATCAGAGAGATGAAACAACACGAGGTTAAAAGAAATAGGTAAATAAGTAAATATACAAAATAATAATAATACAAAATTTAAAATTAAAAAAAAAAATGCGATTATTTTTTGGGATGAAAACAAAAAGGTAAAAAAAATATCTTCATCATTGCCCATGTTACTCTCATAACTTAACACATTGATAATTTATCAAAAATCTGGAAATTTAAATCTGTATTGTGAATAAAATGAAGTCATTTTTCGAAAATCATGTTTCGTAAGACACAATCAGAATAATTAAGGATGAAAACATTGAACTTTTCATTGACAACCATCTAGTTTGTGAAGAAATTAGCAAAACAAATAAATATTGCAAACATTTGTGGCAACATTCTCACAATCACTGTATGAATCCCAAACTAAGATTTAAAAACAGCTGACCATTAGTGAGTGATTTTGGATATACAAGGTTTAAAGTTGCTTAATTACGGGCTAAATATATATTTTTATAGAAATTTACTAATACAAATTATATGCAAATGGTAGGCAATTTTATCAACTATTCTCGGGCAACTAGTTGAAGTACAAATGTTCCGACTTTCTTTAAACTGAGTAAAATAATTTTGCCCAAAAGGAGACCCACAAGGCTCTATAGACTAATGAAAACCTAATTAATATTATTCCGTAGATATCAATCGATAATCGACAAAGAGCTAATTTAAGACTGAAGTCACTTTTTGATAAATGGTAATTAAATGTGGTAATTTATTACAAAATTATAAATTGCTCCCAAAAACAATTGAATTAACACT
Source organism: Aphrophora alni (assembly GCA_963513935.1). Lineage (NCBI taxonomy): Eukaryota > Metazoa > Arthropoda > Insecta > Hemiptera > Aphrophoridae > Aphrophora > Aphrophora alni. The sequence goes on along the minus strand of OY740766.1, from coordinate 119,880,126 downwards.
CGTAACATATTTGCTTAGTAGCACCTAATATATCACTAATTAGGGAAATTTAAATAAATAAATTATTTAACGTGTGGAATATCCAATTAACATTTCATTCGTAGTGTAGTCTTGTTCAACCAAACGATATTTTTGAATGTACATTTTTAAAAAAAACATTGTACAAAAACCTAGGGATAATTTATTTCGAAAATTACCGTTTTACACTTTTATTGCTAAAACACGTTGTCGTCTTCTGATTATAGAGGATTATAACGTTATTTATACAGTTTTCAATATTTTCTTTATTGGACAGTTGACATGTGAGCTATGAAACTTAAAGGTTTGTATAATTGTTACTAAAAATTCAACAATTTGTTAATATGCTAATTTTTTAATTGAATCGCTTTGCACAATTCGCAAATTTGTAAATATCCATTTTTTAAAGGAAAAAAAAAAAAAAAACTAACAGGGATTCATCGCCAAATTAGTGAAGTTGACGGTGAAAATGTAACGAGCTTAGGAATAGTACGAAAAATTTGTGATAATTCAACTGAGGGTGGGTAATTGTTCAAGAGTAACAAATTGGACGGCAAATTTACATTAATGATGATTTGGTGTAGCTCATAAAAGAAAAACTTGATGAAAACAGACAGTTTACGATTTCGACACTTTTGATTTCCATACATTTCAATCAAATACAATTCTGTACGAAAATGTGTCACATGGTTTAAATTATTGGAGGTTGCGTTCACGATTAATGTAAGAAATGTTACCGCGTACCACAAACACACTTTTCTAATGTAATATAAAGAATATGTTGATGAATATATAATACCATCTTCAGTTGTTACGAAACTTGTGTGTTTCAATTCACGCCAGAACTGAAACAACAATTCGTGGAGTGTGGGCACACTAGATTTCCTCAAAAAAGTGGAATTCCAAACAAGTAATTTCTATCCTTAGGATCTAGTACACAGTTTTTTGAAGACAGATTGGAAGTTTTGATTGTTATTTTTATGTCACGATATACTACAAAATAAATCTGCATGTTATTATGAGACCTGAAAGAAATTACGTCGTGAATTCTAGAACAAAATGTTAAGAATATTTAGTCACCCTGTTTTATTCCTTCACGATAATGCTTGGCCGCATTATCATTAAACCCAAAAGTAGCTTATCTTGTCATTTATCCCAAATTAATCAGCTCAAACCAAGCGCCTCACCATATCAATTTCGTCTATTTAAACTGATTTTAAATGACGCTGACGAAGTCAAAAGATATTTAATTCTTGTTGTTTAAAGGCGAAAAATATTACGGTCATCATCGCCTTACAAAAAGAAGAAAAGAGAATAAAACCTCTAGCGCTCCAATATTCTAATAGCATTAGGGTCGGAAGGGAACAAGAGTTGGTCATAAGAGGCCTGTATGAAAGTTGGAGAAGAGGGGTTTCAAGCAGGACTACATGGAGAAAGTTGTAGATCCAGCTAGGGTCCACATCATCTGCAATCACTAACTCTACAACAGTATCACGTTATGGATACAGTATTCATAAATTATTAGTGCAGCTACAACCAATCTCTTAATATTGCTGGAAATCATGTGGTAAAATATTTTAACGTAGCTTTTAATAACAACATTGCTTAAAAATAAATTATTTTTTTTTGTAATAGACTATCGGTTCTTACTTTCTGATCACGTTACGTATGATGATAGAAAATGAGATGAGTAGTGCTTGACATTGTACATTTAGTATTATTTAGTAGAACAATGAGCTTTCATGCAAAATGTTTAATAACATAGTCTTTGGTGGAACAAGACTACACTGCGAATGAAATGTATAAGTAAAACCGCATACTAATTTATTGTTTAGGCTACATAAGTGAATGTAATATCGTATTGTTTGAAATACATGTCGTCGGAATCGGTTCAAAACGTTAAGATGACACCACAACAAAGCTCATGAAAATAACAAATTTGTATTCCTAACTAATCCTAGTTAAGCACAAGCAAGTAGAAAACCTTTTTCAGAAAGACTATTATGTAAATCCTAGTTTTAGTAATCCTTGCTTAGAGCTAGTGCAGGTAATCTTGTTTTAAAATGTTTGAATTTGTATTCATAAACACATTAAGACTAAATAGTGTGGAACTAAAGCCTAATTAACAAAGTTTTATGAATATTAAGAAATACATAGACGGTATAAGTGTTTAGTGTTTGTTTACATGTGACGATGCTTTAATGACAGACAAACATCTTTAATCTATTTAAAAACTATGATATTGTATGGTTAATTAAGAATAATACCTTAATTTTTTAATTAACATAACGTATTCGTAAGGCTAAAAACTGTCATAATGTTATGAATAGTTTAAAATAAATGGTGTTTATTGAGAAAATGTGAATTAATTAAGTACAAAGAGAGAAGCACAATTCAAACTGGCATTTATTTAAAGTGCGTCTCTTAGTGCTTTGCTTCTTTAATTAAATATAAATACGGTGTCTTTTGTCGCTGAAGTTACTCCTATAATATTATCTCTACTCCTTCTTGAGTAATGAAATATGCAATCTTTTCTGACCAGTAAGGAATATTTAACGATTAAAAAGATATATCACAACCACGTTATTCAAGTTTACCTTAGATAGTTTTTTTTAAATTGTACCATTAAACAAATATTTTTTCTATGGTTTGAAATTTTATTTAAACACAATTTCTTTGAAAACAAAATAATGATAGAATAAGTTTTCTTTATCAGAAGTATTTTAAAACTATATAATCTCAATCATTCTTATAAATATTAAAATATCTGATAATAGTTTTTTCTTATAAAAGTAACCCATGTTGTTGTTCATTGAAATAGCACTAGGTAAAAACGCTCCATTGTATGGCCAATATTCAGCAGAATTACAGACAATCAGAAAGCAGAAAGAGGAGGGAACAAATTTATTCTTTATACGATGAAATAAAACAAGACAGGAGTGTAATTTATCAATATACTTTGCTGCTATTTGCACAGAATTTCGTATTTAGTGTGAAATTTTGAATGTTGGAAATTATGTGACAATCCGTGTCCTACTACAATGTCTTAGAGTCATGAGATAAATAAATATATAAATTAAGTGGACATTTACGATAGCCTTTGAATATTTTAGCGGTTAAAATTAAAAGCTTTTGAACATATAAAAACATTGTCTTTGAACATGGAGTACTTAAGACGGAGAACGTTATAAAAACAAGAAAGATTTAAAATAAAAAATAATTACTAGAAAATACAAGGGACGACAGTGTTCAATATTTCATTGTGAAGAGGAGGACGAATGTACAAAGAAATAAAAGTCTGACCTCGGTATGATATCATCGAGCGAGACATCATGAGCTATAAATTATTTTGAATTTCGGTGTGAAATATACCATAGGCTAATTTGATTTTAGTATAAATGGCTTAACACATGGAAAGGGGAATTAAGGATGGAGTTAATTACTAATTTTTGAAAATTGTTTTTTAGTTTTGTGATTTTATTTTTAACCAAAATTATATTTGGGAGCTCTAGGTTTAAATTTTACTTAGGTTTGATTATAAATGTCCCCTATTTAATAAACTATGTACTATTTACTATTATAAATACCCAGAATAATGAATCATTTTTTTGACCAACTTATACCATCTAATCTTTTTTTTCAATGTTAGCTTTAAATTTATCATTAGGTCTATGTTTATAATATTTATTATTGAAAATTAATTAAAATTACTCCAAATTTTGTTAATAAAAACAATTGCTTGATGTAATAGTGTTTATTTAATGTACTTAGTTCCATTTTGATTATTATTTTTTTAATATAAAAAAAGTTTGAACTTTCCCAAAAAGAATATACCCAGAAGACAGAATAATAATTTACAGATTCTCCAGAATGTATAAACAATTTGTGAGTCAATTTTTAACCTCATATTTTCGTAGTAAATAATTGCAATCGCTAAAGGTGGACAAAACCTGATAGTTAATATTTATATGACTAAATAATGCAGTGAAGCTCTACCTTGTCAAGAGTTTATAGAATTTCCTTGCTAATCGAACACATTTTCACCCTATACAGTGGTAAACCTTTGATTTATACAATGAGGTAATTATCCAAAGGTAAAATAACAATTAATATATAGCAAAGCTTTTATATTAGCTTATTTATTTTTAAAATATATTTATTCTCTACTCTAATGTAACATAAAAAAATAGGTAATATTGAAGAAAACAAAAAAAGTAAGTAAGTAAATGCATATAATTTATCTATTAGTTAAAATCAACAACACTTGTGAAAAATTAATCATTTAAAATGATTTAAACACATTTCCAAAACAAACACTATAAGTGAAAATACGACGATTCAATAACTATTTCATTAATGTGTCAATGATTTACATTTACACAAATTTATTTACTCAAAGTTTATGTAAAGTTGTGTATATGGAAATGACTTAGACATTAACATTCTGTTTAATATAAAATGTTTTTAAGTAGTGTTTGTGTGTTCTAGCTCATTTTGTCACTTAATTACATGAACTAAAAAAATAAAAAATAAATACCAAGGTTAGAAAAAAGGGAATTCAAATAATCAAAATCAGGAAATAATATATTATTTTAAATTGTCGTCTTTTCAATTTTATATTACGATAGGAAAAATATTTACAAATTTGTATTCAGAGTTTCATAAACAGAGGAAAATATGGTTTTACCCAAGGTGCATGATAAAAGTTGGAAATTACAGTCAATTTTTAAAATTTGGGATGAAAACTTGTGTTACTTCTAAATTTTTCGTAGACCATATATAGAATTCGCATTGCTGTGTTATTTAACTTGTAATATTAACTATATACAAACGTGAGTAAACGTAAAAATTAAACTAAATGTTCAATTTTCAAAATTTGTAATTAAACGTTACACTCAAAACAATATTACATATTAAAAAGAATATTGAAAGTTTCGAAAACATTGTCTCGACTTTTCAATAAGTGAAAACTAACACGTGCCTAAACAAAAAAAGTACAACACTTCCATGTTCCCCATTAATTAATCTATTTGTTTTACCTACTTTCTAAAAAAAAAGTTTGTTATTAATATCAACAACACGCAAACTAAACTAAAACAATAAACTAAAACTTTTCTGTATTTGCTGCAGAAAAGTATGTAACAACCGGACGTGCGAGTTTTACACCTCTTTTACTTTAAAAATATATAAAAGTTTCTTCAATATTATAAAATTTGCTTAATAACTCCAGATATGTGAAAAAATAAAAGATTTTTTATTACTAAGCTTACATCAAGCTGAAGCAAGTGGATCACAGTTTTCAGAAAAACTGTAAGAGAATGTAAACCCTAATTAAATTAATCCTTTCTTATAACTAGTGCAAGTAGTCTGGGTTTAAAGTGTAATATTTATTTTCATAAACATAATAAGACTAGATAGCTTGCAACTTAAGTCAACCTAAATCCAGTTTTACTAAGTTTTTGAATACACCTGTATAAATGCTGTTAATTAAGGGAATATAAATTAACTAATTACTTAAAATAATTCCTAATTAAAATGGGAGATTATTTAAGTGTGTCTTGAGATGTTTTGTTTTTCTAATTAAATATAAATAGAGTATCTAGTGTCGCTTTGTTTGCAATAATAATATAATCTCCTTCTTAATCAAATACATATACTAAGGTGAAATGTATTTTTTAAATTAATTTAGGCATATTTAAGGATTAAACAAAAATTTCTCTACCACGTTTCTCCAAAGTTTGCTTTACCAATATAAGATATATACTAATAAACACTATTGAACTAAAATTCTAATGAAATTATTAAAGACAATTTTGATGGAGTACGTACTTTTTGTTTTATTACAGATATCTTACGAAATATAATTATTCCGATTTATGTTTAGAGCCGATTCTGATAAAATTGTAATTTTTTTTATCTACACCCAAATTTTGAACTATCAACGTAAAAAGGAGAAAAAAAAGTCGATACATATGGGCAAAATATATCTACATATCAAATTTGATTAAAATCGGTTTACGCATTTGGGGTGTAAAGCAGACTATATAATTTAAATCCACTCATATTTACACAAAACCTCCATATCCGCAAAAACTTGATATCAGTTTTTTTACTTATAACATAACCGTTTGTATACTAAGCAACATGAGAAAGTAAAAAGTCGGGCAAGAGAGATTTTTGTATTGATTTTTTAACTGTATTGGTTAGAAGGGTGTCTTTTAAACCGATTCCAACAAATATTTGTAAAAACCAATACAGACATACGTGTAATCGAATAAGTAACAGAAGTTGTATTTATACGTATAAAAATACCCACATACAACTATATACTTTTGTTTAATAAATACACTCACATTACGAACTTTGCATCGAAAGTTTAATCAATTCACTCTAAACTGAAGATACTTACGTCGAGAGTAAAAGTTGTTCACTTGAAAGTTTGGTTTACGGGAAACCAAAGTACAGGATAATAACTTCGCGTGGTTCAAAGTGCAATAACTTTATAATTTACTGCTCTTTTCGTAGTTGTAATGTGTTTTAACATCCAGAGAAATTTGCACATCGTTTATTTATTTTAAGTATTTATTTGATGGTATGCTGTGTAACACGAAACATTAATATGAGAGAGATTTTAAATTCTACATAACGCTTTGCTTATATTTATAGTAAATTTCTTGTGGAAATGCAGGTATGTCAATCGCAAAAATTTCAGATTGATATTAGTAAAATGTTTCGGTCGAATGCTATCAAACAAGTGTCGAGCATGATCCAAAAACTAGTTTCAAGTTTTTTTCCAAAATAAATATTATACCTATACTCGGGAACGTCCTAATTTCCTTAAATTTATAAGAAGTGAATAAGAAAATAGCGCGATGTTTGGGATAATAATGAAACTAAACTTTTGACATAGAGATAAATTTTGCCCTCAGCAAACTACAAATTACAAATGGTAAACTTACGTTTAATAATGTTATCAACCGTTGGAAAATTTAAATATGGTTTTTATTTTAATATTATCGACTACAAAGGAGACTAAAATTATAGAAAAGTCGTCGACAAAATTGTTGTTGTTCTTTGGAAAAATAATCACCAAATGAAAGAAAACGTGCAAATATCTCAACAACTACTTTAAGGAAAATACGACTTTTCAACTACTAAATGATATACCTCAGTCATTTTATATCTACTCAAACTTCCTTAGTACTGTACTACAACAGAGAAGGTAAAAGCTTCAACTACGTATCAGCAAGGAAGTAGTATAGCAAATTTTCAAAATCTAACACAATCTCAATAATAAAGGGTCAAGATTAATAGTTTTACAATTTTGATAATGTATTAATTAAATGTACAACAACATGGAAATATCTCTTATTCTAATTAATGAATAGGCCTAATAAAGCACACAAAAAAAAAAAATCTGTCACTCCTTCCCTGCTTAAAAATAAAATCAGATATAAACTATAAATAAAAATTTAAAACATCATTAAAAATGAAGCAAATAAAAAAATTGCCCAAAAATAAAAACTAATTAAAAGCCGATTTATAAACCATTGTTATCTCTTGTATGTTTATTCCAAAACTGGCGTTTACGAGATTTAAATCCTTGAAAGTAAGGAGATCTCCAAATATTTAGTTAAAAATCAAGGAGTTTATCTTACAGAAAAAAGTTTCTCAGTTTTCAGCGTAGATACGAATGTATAGAAAGAAATATAAATAAATACCTTTCTATTTTGTTTAATGAGTCAACTATAATATAATCGTAAAAATAAAACCAAATAAAGAATAATAATTACCATTTATACCCCCCTCAAAAAAAAACAACTTTTATTCAAAACATTTCTCATCCAATATTGGCAGTTTTATAGATTACTTATTTCACGTTAAAGTGACGCACTCAGCTGTCTAAGGGTCACATAATTATATCAGCCATAATTTATTTGTAAGAGATCAGTTATATTTTGTAATATAGAAAGGTTGAGTTTATACAAACATGTAAATTCATCATATAAAGCTCTTCATTTACATTATGTTTTTAAATTGAACAACATTCAAAAAATCCAATGCAAAATTTTTAAATGTCAGTCAAAACATCATAATTACATTAAGACCATCATCGCAGATTTAAAATAAACGTGGTCAACCCGGGTTCGATCCTCGATCAAAGAAATATCTTCGGGTCAAAGACGGTCTTAGATACCTACAGACGACAAAAACTGCACTATAAAAAATACACCCATAAACCAAATACGTGTGCCGAAAACACTTTTCTCGTACTATACAGTACGTCAAAATCTATGATGATCAGTACTGAACATGACACATGTTTGTGTTGTGATGGCCAACTCTAAGTTTCGTATGTTGATTTTGAACTTTAGTATTGCGCACAGGAAGTACAGCTTAATTTTGTAAACAATCCACAGAGAATCGTCAGTTATAAACAATGCTAGTATTTACCGCTAACGCAAACAACCTGTCACTGTACGTTGAATAATACACGTAAATCTCTGATAGAAAATCCCAGTTCAATTATACATTTGAAAATTTCCCTGGGGGGTATGACGAGAACTTTGAGGGGAATCAATTTGTGTTTATAATATAAAAAGGCTTTAGATAATGTAAAAATATCGCCCAGTCTTGAATATTGTACATGGATTTTAAAGTACTGTGATATTGTATGATTGATGTTTGACACAAAATGTTTGATAGATGTCGAGACCTTCCCGAGACCTTCCATATTTGCCACTTTTCCAGAGAAGGCCAACTTTAATCAGTATGTTCACAACTTCTCACTTTGTGCTATCAATTCATAAACCTATAAAATTAGACCTCCTGACCTACTTACGTTTTTAAACTATAAATGTCCGACAACTATGCGCCCGAATGATAGCTGTAGATCTGAACATTTACCAAGACACTACGTTGGGTCTTGCTTAGTCACTATTCTAACAAATTATAATCTGATACTTAACTTATTCCTAACACTACTAATCTTATGAACCTTTTTTAAGGAAACCCTTTTCATATATGCCTTTTTTAATATATGAGCACTTTTTAAAAATAGTTTATTAATAATATTACATGCTATAATAATATATTTTGTAAGTCATATAGTTTAACATAGTCAAAAGCAAATTCTCTGATTGGAATTAGAATGGTTATTTTTATTACAACTGTTTAAATATTGAAGCGGTTCAATGATTATTTTTAGCTCAAAATAAATAATAATTCCAAGAAATTGATTTAAAAACGTTTCTTAAAATATATAAACTATATACTTAATATAAATAAATATTCCCATGATTCCTTCCTTTTAAAACATTTTAAAAATTAAATGTATTTGAAGAACATTTAATTGGCTATTAAAGAAAGCACAGTCATGTTTACTTTGAATGTAAAAAGACGTACAAAGTGATTTTCAATTAATTTAAGTGGTACTTATGACTGTACTCCCACCTTAAAGTTGCTCATACCGTAAAGAAATCTAAATATAAAAGCAAAATATAAAAATGTAAATATATAAACTTAATGTAATCGTTAAAAAAAAAACATTTCGACTTATTCGCAGTATAATTTGATAATGTCGAATATGCGTTTTTCAATAAGAGTGCATTTATTGTAGGCCTACTTCATTACTTCTCTTTCACCTACAATCTAGCAATAATCAGAACATACATCCTAGAAACATCTACCAGATCTAAGATAATAGACTTAGGTTTGAAGTATTTACCAATATTCAAGCGTTATAACAGCCTGACATATTAATATTATTTTGATACTCTTAATAACCTAACCTAACCTAACCTAACCTAAGTTTTGCTAGAATAGTGAATTGCGTGTCGCATTAAAACGTTCTTATCTCAGTGCAAAGCGTCTGAAACAACAAATTATCGGTGTTGAAAAACATTACACAGCATTTTTCACCCATCCAACTCCAAATATAAATAAAAACGATATGTCCACCAACAATGTTTGTTTAGTGGATGTCAATCGCAAATTGAAAATGAATCATGGACGCGGTCTGTGAAAAACAACGTGAATATAATTACATATACTCGTATCTCAATTTGCTTCGTTCGTGTCCCAAACATGCTCTAAGTAAAAATTGGATATGATTAAAATCGAGCTTTAATGACGACGATCAAAGTTAATTTTTGTTTTTGCCAATTATTCTTGAACAGTGATTTTTTTACTTGCGGATTCGTGTAATTGACATTCATATATATGATTATTAAGAATGAAATCAGTAATGCCGATTTTGGGAAATTAGTTATAATAATCTAGTCGCCGTTTTAATGTTTACCGATTATTCACGAACCGACACTTTTGGAGAGTTGGGTACGAACACGGTAACTAGAACAATACGGTAGCGCTCACGAGGAGAATGCGCAGTGGATTGCCGGTCAGATGACACCACGCGGACCAACCGTTCTAAACTAAACTCTTGTTGTAGCTACCGTGGGTACGAATAAGTTTTATTTCACGTCTTAAAGGCTATATTTAAGAAACATTCGATCGAAATCGTTAGATCCCTGCAAATTATGAGGTATTCGAAACATTTCAAAAGTCCAAAGATATGGTCAAAATATCCCCACATGCTAAATTTGATTAGAATTAGTCCACACCTTTGATCTGTAGAGGACAAAACACATGACAGATGCAGACAGACAAAACGATAGACAGACCACTTTTTGGACGGAGGAGACCAGAAAGATATATCTGCACAGAAATCTCTCTATATGAGAGAAAGTAAAAGTTAGAATCAAATTTAAAGGAGAAATGTAGCTATGGAGTTCATTTAATGGTTCGCTTAAGGAAATTCAAACTTGTCTTAAACGTCTCACAAAATCGAAATAAAACCACCTCAAATAACTTCCTCCGTCTTCCAACTGAACACATTTCTGTCAATAACTATTTGAAACCGACAAGGAAAAAACTTTTAAGAAGTCAATAAATATCTTTAAGGTTTATTTTGATACTAGTTTATTCTTTCCATAAAGATTATTATTTTAATGCATTCCATAATATAAAATAGCACAAACTGTTAATAATCAACATTTTCTACTAAAAACTACGGAAAGAAGCTGTTGTAACTGACTGGAAAGTTATGAAAATTAGATTTAACTCAGACCATAGAGAAGGTGAATAGAGTTGATAACCGACAGTCGTACCAGATACAACAACCTAACTAATTATTATATAGCTAAAAAAACATCGTTATTTCATCAAATGTAACCTATCAACATTTTAAGTTGTACATAATTACATAAGTACAGCAAAAGTGCCTGTAAAATATGTATATGTGTAATTACAATGTACAATCACACCGTGTTTGCTTTGTTTGCATGTTAAGGTTACATAATGATTTCCACAAATTTTGTTACAGCTTTCAAAAAAAAAAAAAACTAATTACTATAGACATTATGGCATGGAGAGCTAACTGTTTAAAATTCAGTGACTGCTGTGTAAATGTATTCTCTCATTAAGGTTTGGTTACTGTCTGCAGTGTTGGACTTTATATTTTATGTTGTAAATGTTAAAGTGTTTTGACAACTGAGTTTACATCCATAACTTACATCAGCATATAAATGAGCATGTCGCAATTCTCCTCTATGAGGTAATTGGAAATCAATTAAAAACGTCTCTGAAACCACATTAAGTTAGTTAAACAAAGTGTATTAATATTGTGAAAAGATATTATTTATATTTACAAATATATAGCTGTATAGACAATATTTATTACAAACATATATTGTTATTTATAATGTAATAACATGTTACCTAGTAACCTCTATTAGACGCTCAATATCGCCTCGTTACTTCTCAAATGAAAGATTCTATAACAGAAACAGAAATCGTTTCACGAATGTTCTGAGAAAAGAGGTTTTCTAATTCACATTTTATAACTTTTAAATGTTACACATGACGAAGTGGAACTGAATAAACTTTTCGCTATTTCCCCACAGCATATTCTATGGGAGTAAGATCTGGAGAAATTTATCACTCGAAAGTAGCAGAACTGCCTTTTGAAGAAATTTAAACAGAGCTCAAGAAAGACACTAATTTCATTAAAAATAATATACTACCATGTGTTTGTAGTACCATATACTATCATATATTTATGAATATACTGATGTCTCATATATATTAAATTCTTAAACACTTTTATAAATAACTTATTGCCTGTTATCAGTTATCGCATATGTAGGTTTCACTTCCAATTTTAATAACTAAATCACACACGCTATAAACCACAAAATTTATATTGAAGTCGCACAACACCGTTATTCTGTGTTTAGGATTCCCATAAAGTTCAAGTTATAAGTTTACAACTTTTACTACGTCATAAAATGTCGAATTTGTTGGTCCAAAGTACAGTCAAGGTTGTCTGTAGGTTTCACAAGAGTTTTACTCAAGAAAGTATTACAAAATAATACGTCGCGATTATTTGTCTCGATGTTCGTATTATGTGCGATTTAAAGACAAGCTCATCAGCAGATTTAAATGTTATATGGTTATTGAATGCGAATTTTTCTAGTTTAAGAAGAATTTTTATTGAAAAATAAAGTTATTTGGAATTCTCCGACTGGATTCAATAAGTTACGGTGTTGTTCCAACATCGAGGGTGTCTACAATTGGTAGAGAATTTTCTTTACAAAAACTAAATTAGGGTACGATACCTTGTTGTACAAACTGTAAGATATCCGACTAAAAAGCCACACAGCAGCCATAGACCATTCATTTGCTGTTCCGACACAACAGTTTTATTTATTAGTATATAAATGAAATTTTGTAATTCATATGGAATATCTCTTTGGTTTTCCATTGTATTTTTAAAGACATCTGTCAATTTAAGACAAATCAAAAGTAAAATTTTGAGGCTCTTTCGATTCTTCTCCTCGGAAATTCTTCAATAACAGCAGCATTATTCGATTTATTCAACATAAATTAAACTATGCCCTTATTGTGTTAAATTTGGCCGTTATGTGTTCCCATTCTTTACATAACTAAGACAATACATATATTATAGTCCTAATAAACATATAAAACTAAGAAACAACAATATTAAACATTTGATGTTTGTGTGTGTGTGGATGGGAGGGGTTGGAATTTAAATTTTGATGTTAAATTTACATTTAACAATGATCAATTTTGGACATTTTTGTAATCTTTTGCTTCTTATAATTTACATAAAGGTTTACCGCGGTTATTTTGTTTGGAATACAGATTAATTTTTATAAACAAAGAATACACAGTTCTATATAACATATTATTATTTACCGTCAACAAGCTGAAACCTGTCAGTAAACGTTGTAAAAATAAATACTAATCTCTGATACAAAATACCTGTTCAATTTAATATTTAAAGTAATAAATGATTTTGAAGGGAATCAGTTTGTGTGTTAAAGCTTCAGGCAATGAAAACTATATATCGCTACAACAGTGATAATTATATATATATATATATATATATATATATATTAAAATTAATTATTGTTTCTATGATATTATTGTTGTATTACTTTCTATAAATACAAAGTTGTTTGTAAAAATTCAAAAACATGTTTGTTTACAAAACTTCAAATTTACAAATTATCGGATCCCTTTAAACTCTTTAGACTATTTGATTATGTTGACAAGTGTTTTTGGTTTAATCTAAATTCTCTTTCAGCACTTATCTATCTCAAATAAGTATTCTAGAAATAATTGAATCAGAAATGTGAGTAAATCGGTAAACAAATGATTGCAGACGTTTGACATCTATCACATTATTCATATTTTTACCGTCTTAGTATATGTTAGTTTAATCATATTCTGAAGAAAAAACTAAATAAAGTACAAGTGTTAAACAACTCACCACCTTTTTGTAACTGTTATTAAACACTTTGTAAATTAACCAAATCAATATTATTATTATTATTATTATGGAATTTTAACAAATTTTAAAATATATTCTATATTTAACAAAAGGAAATATATAATTGTGATTTACTTTTATTTCCTCGATTTAACGGGATGTGTAACTCTGATACATAAATGGTTATTTGTTTCTTTTTAATTCAAATTGGGTTTAACTTTGCTATCGTTTAAACTAATAACCATGATTCAAGAGCCTAACAATCCGAGATCCCCTCTCTCTTCAAAAAAAAAAACTACAACGACACAAAGTATGTTAGAATTTAGGGATTGATCTTAGTATATCAGCCCTAAATAAACAAAAAGAATAACTAGGTACTCTACACTGTTTTCATGAATGTTTTATTTAATCATTTACTGCAGTGAGAAAAGTTGACACTATATAGATTGTTATTTAATTATTTTGTATCCCGAAAAAAAAAATAGTAACATCACAAATACATTTTCTTATATAAATTTTTTGCCTATAAAAAAGTATTATGATTCACGAAAAAATAGTAAAATAGTTTTTTTACTATTCTCTTAAACGTTTTATGATTATTGCATCATTGAAAAATAAAATAAAAAACTTATTTCTTTTTTATGGTAACTGATATAACAGCGGCGCCAGTAATGTAAAAATATACTTCCGATTTTATGATAACAAAGAATTTCGGATTTGTTTTATTACATATATTTCCTCTAGCCACATTTTTGAACTTTACCTAATTTATGAATAATCTGAATCAGATCTGAAAAAAGATTTTTATGCAAATGTATTTGTAAATCGTTGCTACGGAATACCATTATAAAGAACTGTTATAAAGAACATTATATTAAAACTGCGATTTCCACATGAAGTGACTTTGCTTACCCTACTTTAAGGGATGCTGTTGTGCAGCTAACAATTAATACAGTAAATATAACCGCAAAAATCCTCCCCTCTCCCTCCCTCAGTGGTATTCTCTAGTTATTATGTTCCAAGTATATAACTCTCCTTATAAATCACGAGGTGAATTCCAATTCTTATTCTTATTAAAAGAAAATGGCGGATATTTCTACCTTTAATAAAACGTTTAATTATCTCTTAAACGTTTACTTTAAAAAAAATTGTTAATAACTTTACATTTATACAAAATGTAAAAGTAATTATAAATTAAATAGTTCATCTAAAAGCAGTTATTAATGCCACCTACTGAACTATCATTTAAAAAATATAGTTGACGTAATTTAAAGTGCACACCATTGTATAATAAATGATCATCGTTTGTAGAACAAGTTTTGAATGGTCAAGAAAACTTTGTATATGTATAAATGCTTTATAAAATTATGGATACTTTTCGAGATATTCTTTATAAACTCAAAATGGGGCCCGAAAGAGCTTTATATTTTTTGGTGCAATAACGTGATAGTGTTAAACGTTTCTACACATATTATTTAACCGGTTATAAAGCTCTCTGACCAAATATTTCCCTAATTGAATATAATGTGATGTTTAATCCCCTAGTGACTGTACTTGGAACTCTTTGTTATTAAATATTTGTATTATCATACATGTTTTCTTACACTTACATCAAAGGCAATTTGATGCAATATATGTCATTTTGTAAGCTACAAATTTAAATTAGTAAACCAAAATATGGTTAAGACGGAAAATTTGTGCCAACTTGGATAAAACACCACTAATTCCATTTAATGCTTAAATCGTAAATAGAGTAGGCCTAACTCAGATTCAGTAAGTGTTACTCCTGAAAGTTGGTTTCACGTACCCATTCAACAAATATTCTACTTGGATCACGCACAAAAAATCTTTGCTTAAGTCTTAAGATGATAAACAATTGTAAAATAATACAAAACGCCTCTTCTACACAGGAATTACAATCCAATGAAATAAAAATTATTAAATCAATGCATTACACTCATTTTGCTGAAGATATCAACCTCATTCATACGAATAAAATGTATACCACTAAATTATACCGTATACAAACCTTTTTTAATGAAAATCAAATAATCCGAGTTGGTGGAATACAAAAAATCGCACATACTAACTACTACACCAAACATCTTTTTCTGTTGGCTAAAGATAACCATATTTACTCACTTAATAATAAATAATTATGATCACACTACTTATTTACATTGTGGAAGCAACTCTTACAATCTTTAATTACTCAAAGGTACTACGTACTATCAGCTACACGTATCATACACACTTGTATTCATATGTGTATTACTTGTTTTAAGACCAAACCTTCTAACCTAATTTCCACTTATGGGTGACTTGCCCGTGGAGAGCATAACGCCGTCTAAACTGATTCTCAAAATCGGTACTGACTTTGCTGATACCGGCTGGTTTTTGTTAAAATTCACAAGCTTCGCTTAGCAAAAATTGTCAAAGTTTATTTAAGCATTTGTTTCTGTTTTTCAACAAAAGCAGTATATTTATTTAAGCACACATGCTTTCATTGACACACTTACTCGCTTCGTATCCCGTCGAGGACTATGTTCCGATATCTACTGTGATTGCTGAATTAACTTCACGGGCGCCACCACAAAATTAAATAATATTTATCAGACATTGTAAAAATTATATAATTTCAACATTAGAAAAAAATTCATATCAGAACAAAACAAATCATTTCATTTTTACACCCAGTTTTGCTTCAACAAGGTGGCTTGTTGGAAATCGGTATAAAAAGTGCCAAATACTATTTAACTCGCATAATAGACATACAAAGATTACTTCTTACAGACTTTATCATTCTAACAACTTGAGTGGAAGTAATTTTAAATTTTCAACCTCATGTACCTCTCTCAAATGATCTTACAGTTCTATCAATTTATAAACTAAAACAAATAAACACATGGTGGACATACATTGCTAAATATTTTCATTTTTTGTACCTTCGCTCATAAACTAAGAAAAAACTTTCATTTGCAAATGAATTAAAAAAAGTATTGAAATAATATATTATAATTCAATTTAATTTCAACAATTAAAAAACATAAGAAACCATAGTTACTAAAGAAAACTACAATATTTCTTCTCATCTTGTCAAGGTGGACGTATCAAACATAAACTGTTAACATCGAATTTCTAACATACATTGCAGTTGCAATTAATTAAATTGAATTGAAAGATATATCGCATAATTAGATACTATATAGTGGTTCAATAAAAGTTATATTGACCTATTTAGAGGAAACAATTCAAGAAAGTGAAAATTGTGTTAATAAAGTATCTCTTGAAAATTGGAAATATTTTACTTCAAATTCAGTAATTATATAGACCTAAATTCCGACAGACCTTGTACCATTCTGGTAATAGTTTAGGTCCATACCAGATGAGTAACGACAAGGCGAAAGCCGCTTTATTTGCGGCAGGAATAGGGGTCGTTGGATCTGGCATTTATCTAGCATTCAGTAAGCAAATATGTATATGTTTATGTCATTAGAATAATAGTACATTTAGTTTTAAAATTAGCGAAAGTAGGCCTAATAATTTAATATTAATTACATTAGTACAACTTCGAACAATTAATTACCAATACATTTTGATAAAACTTTTTGGGGTGGGGTGAGGGGAGAAATCAAATAATTATTGTGGAATGTTCGACTTGCACAACTACTGTATAACAAGGACGAAGGCGATTATTACAAAACTTTCTCACTTTATTCTTCCGTATTAGCTGCAGAACCAATACATTTAGATATTATGATGTCCAAATATCCGTAAATTTTTTAAATATCAGTTTTTCAAAAGTTTAAATTGAAATTTTATCAACTTTATTTGGGACATTATAAAATTTGTGTAACATTTAAAAAGAGGAAATATATTATGACAGGATCTTGCTGTAAAAATTCTGAGTTTAAACTTTATTAAATAACTCCCCAATTATTCTGTTTACCGATATGTAGTTTTCACTGAGTAACATTATTTAAAATTACACTAAATCAAAACTTGTTCAAAACACTAGGCAATTTTTATTTGTGACTTTGAGGCTTTGTCTTACGATTTAAATTCTTACGAAATCTCTGTACTGTAATTTAATCGGTGTAACAATCAATTTAATGAACAATTATAGTGTAAAATAATTATACGTTTTCAAATAAGATGAGCCATTACACATGGCTTTGATTTTTCAACACTACATATTTTGCGGTAGTTATTTGTGGGGTGTATGTACATTATTTGCTGTATTTTCAATGTTTTGACTCTAAAATGAATATTTATAAACGACATGAGGTGTTTATTTACTTTAAAAAATAGGTAATTAATAGTGGATTGGTTTCGTAATAAAGTCCATAAATTATTTGTTCAATATATGATCTTCAATTTAATATTTTGATATATGAAATAGTTAATAAACAACTAACTCTGTGTCAAAGCTGTGGTTTCAGCCATTATTGTCAGTCTTTGTTGTAATTGTATTATCTAACCCTGTCTTATACTATCATTTGATTCATATTATTTTCAGGATACTTTAGAACTCCAGGACCCATAAAAGACCGTCAACAACTTTGTGTAGACAACTGCATTGACGGTATCTACCAGCCAATACGCCATGGCTGGTGTAAGTATATATAACATTTACTAATTAATTTTATTTAGACTTTAGAATAGTACATTTTCCAATGAGCTTTAATACTTTTTATATTTTTAATTTGTTTCCTTTCATTTAAAGGACAATTTTTTTGGTATAATTAAATGTGCGGAACACTATTACTAATGTAATTAAAATGACACACCGGAACCTAAGGGTGCACTCTTTCTAGGCGATCTTTTGGATCAATTTCTTCAATTTATTATTTTTATTTGAACAATCTCACCTACTGTAGCAACTATATAATATATTACCTCTAAATGTATCTGATAAAAATATCATTTAGTATTCTCTTTATAATAATTGAACCACAGCAGTTTCCGGCCTATTCACCAATCAACCATATCTACAGTAAAATGATTATTCACATTAAAACAAATATAAACAATGGTAGTCATTGAATAATTTAAAAGTTGGTGACGCTCACATTTACCAAATAATTTATTATGAAACATTCAAGTTGTAATGACGCAGTGGTGATTTTATATATATAATAGCCTATATATTACAATAAAATAAAAGGAATTAGACAACATAACTCATTAATTATTAACACCTCAATAATTGGATAAAGGAACTCACAAAGTTTAAGTAAAGGCCTTATGCTTTGTAAATGTGTACATATTTCTTTTAAAAAAATACAGTGTTTGAAGTTTCAGTGATATATATATATATATATATATATATATATATATATATATATATATAATAGCCTATATATTACAATAAAATAAAAGGAATAAGACAACATAACTCATTAATTATTAACACCTCAATAATTGGATAAATGAACTCACAAAGTTTAAGTAAAGGCCTTATGCTTTGTAAATGTGTACATATTTCTTTAAAAAAAATACAGTGTTTGAAGTTTCAGTGATATATATATATATATATATATATATATATATATATATATATCTCGTAAGATATAGACATGTTACTCATATTATACAGATAATCATACATTCACTTAAATACTTTTTTTGATAACTATAAAAATAGAACAAAAGTTATATATAATTAACTTTAAAAACTTAACCTCACTTTTTCTCATTGGTCTCAACATAATCCAACCAATTTTGTTGTTTGAGGAAATATCTCTAAAACAAGGGTCAATTTCTTTAACATACAAGTTTTCTGTAATGTATGTTTTACCTGCACATACGAGTGTATTTAGTAAAAGGAAGTTATATAAAGGATGTAAAAATTCTAAATTTTTTCTTTCGAGTATTCATAGGTATCTGTATTGCACTTCTATTTATTCATTTTGTATTAGCAAATGTTTCATATTTAAATTAAAACTTGTAAAACTTCTTTAAATAATATTAAAACATTGGTTAATAAAAGCATATTCCTCTAACAATTTTCTATCTTCAGATGATGGAAGATTTTACACCCAGGATAAAAACATGGCGCGACGTCTTAAAGGCATTCGTGGTAAGTGAAAATACGAATTTATATTTTTAACTTCATATGAGTTTTCTATCAAAACTGATAGTATAAAATTCTTTGTACAGTCATTTGTGTCTTGTAGTATTTTAGTATTTAAGTATTTTTGTATTTTTGTATGCACTATTTAAGTGGTAAGAGATTGTTTTATTTTTTCATTATTTTATTATTATTTATTTTCATTATTATATTTTTTCAATATATTTTAAAAATATTAAAAGTTATTGAGTTCTGGGACTTCAATCCCTAAATGGAAATGGATAATCGATATGTAACTAGTAAGATAAGATATAAAAATAGTAACTTCAATAAAAATTATTTTAATTTTAATAATAACATTAAATATAATAGTAATAATAATTAGGTATTATATATTTATTTCAAATATTAACACCACATTAAGGAAAAAAGAACATATTTCTTATGTATTTGAAAGATAAACGACTAATGTAATATTTTTTTCGTAAATATGAATGAAATTCATATACACATAAAGAAATATTTCCCCCCCTAAAATATCTAATACACAGAAATAAAAAAAGTAATACACAATCAACAATGTTGAACCTGTTAAGAGCAAACACAAATTTATTTGTTACGAAAATTGGTTGAAATAACTCAAATTAAATTTATTATTTCAAAATGGTAGCACATTTGGTTTTCATATCACATCAAAATATGTTTGTCAATATTTTGACTAATTTTCCTCCTTTACGATATATTAGACTTGTTATACACATGTAGAAACAAAAGGTGTTGAATACACCTTATGCACTTTTCAATTTTAAGAATATCAGTTTTTACAGCATTTTCTTTTGAACTTTAATTTTTAATAAAATTATAATGCAGGACCAGATGTATATTTTTGTAATCTCTCATATACCAAACTTATAAGATAAGCAGGGTTCTCCTCGTCATAACACTTTAGGATGTAAGTCAATGCATTCTGACTGAATCAATAGACAGTCGGGCAACAATTCTAAAATATAATTTGAACTCAGGGTAACTATTTCTTTACAAAATCCATTACTTATGGTTTTGACCCTTTTGGCGTTATATAATAAGTAATACGTCAAACGTCAATAAATGTGGCATTAAACTGGATTGATTTTTTTTAACGAAAATAGTGTCAGTTTGCTAATTGAATAGAATGTATTATTTAGCCATTATCACCTTTATAATACTGATACAACTACAGTAGTAAGTTATTGAGAGTCATTTTAAAATTAGAAATCAATTTCAGAACATTGCATTGATGGAGGTGAGGAGGATCCTGTAGCATTGTGGAGCATTGAAGGAAGGGTCATGTCCAGCTATGTAAGTCACACTTATTTTTAATACATGTAATTAAAAATTATTTGTTAAAATAGTAATAATAATTTTTGAAGATGATGGATAATATGTGTCTTTACTTCTCCTAATATTCTTAAGTTACAATCACTTGATATGTTTATGCCTATGATAGACTTATCTCTCTTATTGCCAAAGTTTGTGAAGCAAGGGTGACATTTCTTATATTTATTTAATTTAAATTAAATATAAGTAATTATACGTAGAACATTACGACGGGTAAAAGACTAAAGCATTGTATACTTTAAAATTATATTATCCTGTAAACATAATAATATATTGGTCATATTACGTTTCAGTTGCTATTTTTAAAATTAATATATTCCTATATTTCATAAATTGATTTTATTTTTTGTATTATTATTATTTTAGGAGACATGTCGTAATATATGGAAGAGACTGTATGACGCTAAACTTGCAGAAAAACCTCAGGTAAGCCTAATATAAAAATTTAAGTCGTAATATAGCTCTATTGAGACGAGGAATTACACAACACCGAGAAATAAGTTTAGTAATATTCAACTTGTTTCACAGTTCACTTTCAATTTGAGTGTTTTGCATAAGTGATATTATCTTCTATTGCAACGACTTAGATTTTAGAGAAATAAATATTAGCGAAAATATTATATAACTTTTTTTTTTTTTTTTTTTTTTTTTTTTTTACTTTTTACAGAAAGTCTGATTTGAAATTATATCACACACAATGTTGTTTCCTAGCGATTAATATTTCATGAAACTTCATATCTGTGTATTGTGTCCCCACCCACCACGACTAATATAGTCCACGAGGAGTTCCATAGAAATGATGTAATAACGTGCATTAATGGTTTAGTATTCAATGTAACTGCGATCCTAATTCCTAAGCTTGGTTTACTGATTTTGTTTAACACCTAAATATCGTAATACAAACAATTGTTATTTATTTATCATAATGATTATTATAATTTTAAAAATAAAATTTGTCAAAAATTACTAAAAATATGAAAACAGTATAGTTATATTCCCATGTGTATATTATTATGTACTTCATACGTAATTTGCTTGTATATATTATAAACTCAATTATTTCAATTGTAATTTACCTAATTTCAACAAATATAGTAATAATAACTGCAATAACATGACCTTTTAGTATGATTATGTGTTTACATTATAGGATGAAATAGTTATGATTGAGGCTTTAGAGAAAGAAGCCATGGAAATGTTCGAAAGCTGCCTCAAATATGCCCCAACGCCATTGTAAAGGTAAATACAAATATCAGAAAAATTTTTGTACAATAGAAAAAAAAGTTGATTTGTTTTTATAAATTAAATTTCTTATTAAATGGCGATTTAAGGCGAAAAACTATTGTAATCGTTATCGCCTTTTATAAAATTATAGTAAACGCCGTAAGGTCATATGCATATTGTTTCGTAATAAGCCTACCAGACTAAATTCTTTACAATTATAAGACTATAAAATCGAAAAGTGTATAAAACCCATGAAGTCATATAAGTAATAGACATAATTTATTTAACAAACGTAAAAGCATGCTAGGACTAGAATTAAATTAGGTCTTTCATATTGACAATAACTGAAACTATTATCATATATCCCCAAGTAATAAAGCTGGGATGGTTGTGTTTTGGCTATTCTAGTGTATACGCTGTTGTTTTGTGTTAAAGATAAACATAAAGATTACAAAATTACATATAAATATATATTAGAAATAATTTAAACCCACAATTTAATTTAAAAAATGATAAAACCATAAATTAATTGATTACATATTTACAAAGATAAAAATTAAAAATATGATAACCTTTTCAATTGTTAAAAGATCTGTTTAAAATAATGAAATACACATATACTTAATCTTATTTCGAGACTTTAGGCTAAAAAAATTTGAAAAGTTATAATTTACAAATAAAATAGTTTATAAATCAGCTCGTAATTATATACATTCATTTTGTTCAATATATCCTATATGCATTATTTTGTTCTAGCTTCCGATCTTCACAGCACTAACAAATGAGGTAGTTTAGACCTTTTACATGAAACTAATAACTTACTACACAAGTTTTACAACAAAATGTATGGTAAAACCTGATTACAAAACATACACCTGTACTACCAGTGCTTATTTTATTGATGAACTACAAATCTGAGTTATTTACTCGTTTTGTTATGTTATAATAAAACTCAACTTGTTGTCTTTAAATATTGATTTTTTTATTCCATTATAATTGTACACATGAAATACTAACTAACTTATTTGCAGTTTAAGTGTTATATGTTTAGGTTACAAGTTAATTTGATGATAAGTGGTGATCATCACACTGGGAGGTAGAATTATTTTCATTTTAAAGTAATTTATACATTACCTGTGTCATGGTTGCAAAAGAAAATAAAGTGTATAACAGCACAAATCACATCAATAACTTATGCAACAGGTTAGGATAGTTAGCCTAAATTAATCAATAACAACATAACCTAAGTCAAATGAAAAATAGACGATTTGGATAATTAAGTATAGAATACAACGATCTACATCAATAGCAGACATTTATATACAACCTATTATTAATAAACCACCCATATTCATTCAATTGCAAAACAAATCATTCCTAAAGCAGACGTAAGATAGGCCTATCTCTAAATTGTAAACATTCGAAATTGAGACGCTGACACAAATTAACCACACCACTACACAACCATAACATCACATATCTTTATTTAAAATCATTTCATAAGATCCCAAACTTTATTTACAAGCAAATCACTACTAATAAGGAACAGTGAGTTTGCAATGTTAAACACGAAAACGGCCTACGGCCATTCTCCAAAATATATGTAACCATATTTCGAAGTACTAAATAGAACGATCAGACTGTAAATTACTCTAAGATACCACTACTTATAAATAATTATTTGTATGCAAAAACATCTGTTAGTTTTAATTGCAAACATTGTAAAATATTGAGGAAGAAGAAATACCGGTAAGTTAAAACTTTGTACTAAGATAGATCAGCTGATATGTATGTACGCGGTCTAAATCACCCTTAAATTAGTTAAATAATGTGTAATTAATAAACAAATTGATACAAAACAACAAATACGAATATAAGAAATGATTATTACAACCCCAAATTGCCAATGGCCAAGAAAAGAAGCAAAAAAACGGTACTATATGGTGCCGCGGAAGAACCCCAACAGTTTCAACAAACGATCTCACGGAAAATAAAAAAAAAATCACTCCGCAACACAACGAGGCGCCATGTTTTAAAGGAAATCAGATACACGAGTAACATTGTGGAGACGAGACAGTACAGAAGCCAAATTAACATCCAAAGTTTTCTTTTATAATATTTGTGTCTAAATTAGTGATTAGAGTCAGTGTGAACTGTACAGAGCATGGTATGCTCTGTTAATTAACTATTCTAAACATTTACCAAATTCAAAGGCCTGTATTACTTCAAAATTATCAATTCAACATTTCTTGTGAACTTTAATTAATTTTTTTTTTTAGAATTTTAATCATTTCAACTTTCAATTTATTTATGCGTTATAGTTGTATAACACAACCATGCCAGCCGAGTGCCTACCCCGAGATCTAGCCTAATTAATATTGTATTCTTTGAGTCAATGTGTTCTGTTAAATTGAGCTAAGCCTAGAGGCCTATAATATTACAAACTTTATTACAAATTTCATGAACCCTAAAAGAGAGTTAAATCTTAACAAATTATAATCCAATATTGTATGGTAAATTCTAATAAAATTAATGTTATTATGTTAATATAACATCATATCTTATTATTTATTAATGTTTGAACCTAGAAAGTAAGAAACTGAATTTAGTCTTTATTTATTTATTGTTAATAACCATCCATATTCCAAATTAACCAATTAGCTTGAATTGAGTAGAGCCAAGAGGTAATTCTGTTTCATTTAGAAAGTTATTCCAAATTTAAGAAGTTTTTCAAAAAAAAATAACGAAAGAATATATTATATTATATTACATTATAGTAAAGAAATATTTATTTATTATTTATTTATTATAAGTGAAAAGCGATTTTATTGAAACTTAATAATTTTTATGGGGGTGTATCACTCAACCACACGCTCGAGTTTTAGAGTTATACAAAAAACGCAATCACAGGGATCTACGTTGACTTGGTTCAGCTTCAACACAGAAAAAAAAAGTTTATTTTTGATTTATCTATATTATTCTTGTTTTCTTGTACTGCAGTTTATTTACGTTTGGTTATTTCAAAGTTGCACTTACTATTTCATGTAATTAGACTGAATTTTTCTAAAACATCGGATTTTTTTTTAAAGAATTTGTTTCTAGTGAATTCTTCAGTATAACATCAAAGAAGATGAGTGTAAATTAATACGAAATCATGAGAATTTGTTATTAAAATTACCTTAGATAATTTATAAACACATTATGGAGCAAGATAGAATTTGATGGAAAAAATAATACAATTAATGCAATTTAAGACAACATTAATACACCCTAGGGTCAGGATAGGGTTGTTTAGCAGGGGATCTGGGGTGAGATCCTCCAGAACCTATCTCTGACCAATATGGACCTCTGTCACTTTAATACAAACTTTTTATACGGTGTCTCCCACGAATGTATTTCAATTTATTGTAATTTATTACAATTTCAAGAAAATTGTAAGATTTTTTTTCATACATAATGTAAACATATCCAAAAGAGTACAAACAAATTTTAACGCTGATATTGGTTTATAAGCGATTTATGGTTTAAACGATAGCATGCAATAAAATAACTTTTTATTCTCTTATAGACTTTATTAATATTTTAATTTAATTACCACAATATAACAAATTAAAAAAAAACATTCTTTTTATGATAAAAATGTTTCTTTAAAAAAATCATTCATATTGAAAACCGTCTACTGCCACGCACTGTTAAAATCGATAAACAAAAGCCTCAATGGCATTCCTGAAGAATTCCCTAGAATTTTAAGCATTTTTTAAATCCTCATAGGTTTCTATGTCGTGTCGTGTTTCCATAATCATCTTAATGGAAACATAGTAAAATGACAATACCGCCAAATGAGTTTTATAATATTGAATACCAGTGAATATGTATAAATTTCAAAGTAAACATAGTTTAGATCACTATTTATATAGATTATGAATGTTTAATTAATCGTTATGCACTTTATTGTTATGTATCTCAAATACTGTACCGTCAATAACAAGTTTAAAAGAAGAAACACTATACACAAAATAATTTACTTAATTTTAGTGGTTATTTTAAAAAGAAAACCACAATTAAAACTGCTCAAAATTACATTCACGTAAATACCAAGTCTAAACATTAAACCGTATTCCGTTGAAGTAGGGGAGATTTAATAGCAATTTCTACCTGAACCCCTGAGAAAGATCCCATTACTTGTAATTGTTATCTCAAAACATTTATTTCTTTTTACAACTTTAACTTGACTTCAAATGTGTCAAAGTAATTAATATCTTTTAATAAAAGAAAATACCTATTCGGAAATTGAAAAATAAATAAATAAAAATCAGTGTAAAAACATAATGAAAGTGTACTTCTAAAGATATTTCTTGAAGAAAAAATATTTAATATTAAAGAAAAAAATATACTTACAGTAGTGGTCGTTATTTTCAACATTTCTAAGATAGAATACAAAAATTATCTAATCTTAAAATGTGACAAAAAACATAATTCTTTATTGTCAATACATTTAAATCAGGGTATCTGGCAGTGAATTATATATGTTCTTAAATGAAAAATATATATATATATATATATATACATAAAGCTGAAAATCTCTGAAGTGTTTCTTACTTAGATGAAGTTTTGAAAAAAAATATATTTAAAAGTGCAAGCATCCGTTTAAAAAATGTCATCCTTTCAAATACATATCTCGTTTTCATTTGCAAAAAAAAAAAAATGGGTATTTGCTTGTATTAGAAAGTTAAATGTTTCCCCCTTAAAATACTTTCTATTTTTAATACGACTATTTTTAAGGATATTATAGTAGTTTTTCGGGCACGACACACGTCAAAATTTCCCTTTGGGCACTTTTGAATATCCGACCAAAATAATATTTTTCGATCATGGTTTTCTCAAAAATGGTAATTTTTCCTTTTGTGAATATAATTATTTAATCTTCATTTTTATTATTTAATGATGTAACTTTTTGAGATATTCTTTAAAAACTCAAAACTAGGCACATTCGGGCTCCAATTTTATTTCGGCCATACCCTGTTACCGGTACACTTTTCTACACATATTACTTAACTGATAATGAACCTCTTGACCAAAATTTTTAACCCCTATCATAATACCCAGTAATTAGAATTAATATGTGTCACAACATGACTGTTGGCAAAATTTATAAGTATGATGAGAAGGTTAGAGGTTTATAAGTTACTCTAAGTGCAAAATATCCCATTACTACTTGTTCCTTGAAATTAATCCATTGCGTCAAATTTTGTTAATAATTTGTGTTTATAGCCATCCTAAAATGGCTGCCTGAAATATATTTTTAAGAACCAGGCTTAAGAAAGTAGGCTAGCTTATAGGGTTTTCTTGTATTTAGACTACCCTTTAAGACTAACCTACATTTACTTTTGGATGAATTTAGTTATCAGTTGTATAGCTCCACGAATATATTTATTTTCCTTTATCAATACCAGTATTATACAGTTATTAAATACTAATATGTTTCTTTCTATTGTTTCAGTGATGAATAAAAAACATTCCAGAGAGCTTGATGTTTGCTACACTACTTTTTTGACGTTTTGGAACACCCTGTAGCCTACATACGCAGTAAAATAAGTTAAAACGTTTTTTTTTCTCAAATGAGACATATAAAATGAGGTATCACTCAACCTAACTTTATATTTGAAAATTTTCAAAAAACTATCCCACCCCCCAAAAAAAGCACTTTTGGGGCATTTTTTAGATTTGAAAACATTTACTCTGTATTCTCTAGGGTCGAAATAGGAGAGTTAAATATTAAAATGTAAGCTGTAGCTCATTTGGTTCAGTGGCTATACATTGCGAGCAGGTGGTCTAATTCACCTCATATATTCGTACAAGCGTCCGTGTAAAAAAAAAAAGAAAAGTTATTCTTTCAAATGCATTTCCCGTTTACATTTATAAAAAAAAAAAAATGGATATTACGAGTGTATTAGAAATGTAAAAGGTTTCACTTCAAAGTACTTCTTATTTTAAGGATTTTAAGGCTGATTTTTAAGGAAGTTATATCAGTTTTCCAAGCACGACACACGTCAATATTTCAATGTTTGACTTGGCTCGCTTCCGAATGTAAGCAAATCATTACCTTTTGGATCATGATTTTCTCACATTTAAATAATCACTTTAACATTTTTGATATTTAATTAAGATCATTATGTGCTAAATATAGTTGTAGATATATTAAATTTGGTTTCCTAATATCTGAAACTTTAGAATTATTCTCAAATCACAATTGAGGTTGGTTTTTAGGTGCATTTATCTTTGTTACAGATTTTAAGTAATTATTTAAGATGGTTAGCCTTAATTATGCAATATTTACCCCGTGTTTGACATTAGTTGGCATCCCATCACCGAACGCACTACTTTCTTTTATAAAAACCGCTGAAGCAACAGATTATTTGTAAATATTATAGGCTAAATCAAAAAACAATTCAATATAGTGTATTTAAGAAATGTTTATAATCTAAGTTATTATAAGACATTCTATAAAAGATTTTAAAAGCAGAGAGTTATTATGTGTACGTTTTCTTACCAAAAAAAAAAAACAACAAAAAACAAAACATATATTCCCTTTTTGCAGTGATTGGACGTATTTGGTGTAAAGTTTACCATAAATCGGTA
Source organism: Aphrophora alni (assembly GCA_963513935.1). Taxonomy (NCBI): domain Eukaryota; kingdom Metazoa; phylum Arthropoda; class Insecta; order Hemiptera; family Aphrophoridae; genus Aphrophora; species Aphrophora alni. Next base: position 119,850,940 of record OY740766.1, on the reverse strand, counting down.
AAAAAAAAAAATTAAATAAAATATTATTATTATTTCGACACATACAGATATTCAAAAACTCGTGTATTATTTAAATTAGTTTGTAAGAATTTACATACATAAGTGATTACTAAATCTCAGTTACCACAAAAAACAGAGTTGTAAGTTTAAATGTAGTCAATAACTTTTGGATATTTAAGTGTATAATGTCTTATATAAATAAACTTCCCTCTAAAAGTTTTGGCAGCTCATTAATACAATAGATCTGTCCAAAGTTTGATTTATATCTCAGCTAATGCAGTTACCATGATGGTTAATGTTATTCTTTTCCAACAAAAACAAAACAAACTAATTACTATCGACATTATGTCAGGAAGAACTAACTGTTCAAAATTCAATTACTGTTGTGTAAATGTATTCTCTCAGTAAGGTTAAGCTCCATTGTTTAACTTGATATTTCATGTTGTAAATATTAGAGTAAAAACTGAGTTTATATCCACAACAATGGAGCAATCTCTTACATCACATATATAAAAGACTTGTCGATAAACAAAAAAATAATAAATCGGAAAGCTATCAAAATCATTATACTCACATTGATTAAATAAGGGAAATATCAATTCGGTATCTAAAAGTGATTAATAAAGTTATTAATAAAGACACCTTTATTTTATATACTGGCTGTCGGTTTAGTAAGTAGACATCCTCTATAATTTCATTGTATTGATTATATGAACCTTCTGTCTGTGGTATTTATATTTTGAATGTGTGGGACACCTATTTCATTGCTGTTATCTAGTGCCCCCTTTCCAAGAGGGGCAAAAGAGGGCAAGTAAACATTTTCAAATAGTAAGAGGGAGACACCTGATTTTAAAGATATATTGAAAAGAAGATGATTGGCGAAAATAGAGTTATAGAATCTAACCTAATTTAAAAATGGCAGCATTAAACGTACCAAATTATAAACAAATGAGGTTTTACAACAAATAAGTAATTTTTAAAAAACAAATCCTATTTTAGAAGTTAACTTCAATGTAACTGCACATGTCACGTGACCATTTGAAAATGTTTAGTTATCCCCCTACGCCCCCTTTGGAAAGGGGCACTAGATAACAGCAGTGAAATAGGTGTCCCACACATTCAAAATATAAATGCCACACACCTCAAGTTCATATAATCAATACAAACATAGAGGGTGTCTACTTACTAAACTGACACTGTGTATAGTTATTGCAATAGTGTGTTGACAAATTAATGAAATTTATTACTGTCAATTTCAATTTCGTCATATTGTTTTGGGACCAAATAGAGTTTGATATCTTATCTCTCATACTACATTTTATAATGTTTGCCGCCATATTAAATACATCTTAGATTCGAGTCAATTATCAAAATTGTAATATTCTGTGTGACAAATGATTAAACATTTTTTTCAACAATTGTTTTAGTTTTTATATAATTGGTTTTTAATTGTCTTACTGTCAAAGGTACATTTAATTTATTAAATTCTTCACGATACAATTTACTGAGCAAGATTTTAATGTTCATGTCAATGGTGCAAAGTAGATAATATAGTTTGAAACAATACTGAAATCTGTAGTATATTTTAAGATATAATATAATTTTTATTAAAAGTTATCAACTTGAATGGCGTAAATAAACAGAATCACACAAAGAAAAGGTGTTTTTTTTTTATTCATAGGGAAGAACAGTCTCAATAAATTGTCATTTATAATATTTGTTTATGATAAATGCATTTCGTGCAATGTTAATTAGTAATAAAACAGTTGAAGATCTTTCAATATTACGGATAACTGCAGAAACATAAGAAACATTGGTATTCACATTGAAACAGGTAGATTAAAATATATTTTATTATTAAAATGGTAGCCATTAGAAAAACGTGCGAATCTGGTCATTTGATGTTTATCTTTAAATAAATTTAATCTCTGGGGCAACGACTCGACCAAAGAAACGTCGTATTTGGTGACGCAATAATGAAGTTAACAATTTCCATAAGAAGAAGATATAAAAACAGTTCTTTGAGATTAGATTCTTTGTAATAATCTCAATAATTTAAACCTAACCTTTATAAAGGTGTATTTATTTAGTAACTGAAAATAATTAGGTGATTTCAAATTATGTTTATATATCTTCTTCTAAGTAAACACACAAATTATGTTTATTTATCTTCTACTAGGTAGAAATTATGTTTATTTATCTGCTGATAAGTAAACACACAAATTATGTTTATTTATCTTCTACGAAGTAGAAATTATGTTATTTATCTGCGCTAAGTAAACACACAAATTATGTTTATTTATCTGCTGCTAAGTAAACATACAAATTATGTTTATTTATCTGCTGATAAGTTAACACAAAAATTATGTTTATTTATCTGCTGCTAAGTAAACACACAAATTAAGTTTATTTATCTGCTGATAAGTAAACACACAAATTATGTTTATTTATCTTCTACGAAGTAGAATTTATGTTATTTATCTGCGCTAAGTAAACACACAAATTATGTTTATTTATCTGCTGCTAAGTAAACATACAAATTATGTTTATTTATCTGCTGATAAGTAAACACAAAAATTATGTTTATTTATATGCTGCTAAGTAAACACACAAATTATGTTTATTTATCTCCTACCAAGTAGAAATTATGTTATTTATGTGCTGCTAAGTAAACACACAAATTATGTTTATTTATCTCCTACCAAGTAGAAAATATGTTATTTATCTGCTGCTAAGTAAACACACAAATTATGTTTATTTATCTCCTACCAAGTAGAAATTATGTTATTTATGTGCTGCTAAGTAAACACACAAATTATGTTTATTTATCTCCTACCAAGTAGAAAATATGTTATTTATCTGCTGCTAAGTAAACACACAAATTATGTTTATTTATCTCCTACCAAATAGAAATTATGTTATTTATCTGCTGCTAAGTAAACACACAAATTATGTTTATTTATCTCCTACCAAGTAGAAAATATGTTATTTATGTGCTGCTAAGTAAACACACAAATTATGTTTATTTATCTCCTACCAAGTAGAAAATATGTTATTTATGTGCTGCTAAGTAAACACACAAATTATGTTTATTTATCTCCTACCAAGTAGAAAATATGTTATTTATCTGCTGCTAAGTAAACACACAAATTATGTTTATTTATCTCCTACCAAGTAGAAATTATGTTATTTATGTGCTGCTAAGTAAACACACAAATTATGTTTATTTATCTCCTACCAAGTAGAAAATATGTTATTTATCTGCTGCTAAGTAAACACACAAATTATGTTTATTTATCTGCTGATAAGTAAACACACAAATTATGTTTATTTATCTCCTACCAAGTAGAAATTATGTTATTTATCTGCTGCTAAGTAAACACACAAATTATGTTTATTTATCTGCTGATAAGTAAACACACAAATTATGTTTATTTATCTGGTTCTAAGTAAACACACAAATAATGTAAATACCGTTTACAGTTTTAATAAAAATTTACAAAATGAATATTCCGTTACAGTCTTGATATTAACTTACCACTACATACTTTAAATTTGTATCTTTTTCAGAAGCTGTTTTTAATATTATTATTTGTTATTATTATTACTTTGTTATGTTAAATTACACCCCAAAATAATTTAAAACGTGTTAAAAGTGTAAAAAGATTGGATTTCATTAGTGGTATAATTCATTCACCCAGCCGTCATTTGTGTGAACTATAGATGAACTGTAGTTTGTTATCAAGTGATGAAATAACATATGAAAAGTGTCAACTTAGCCTGCTATCCTGGGACTGTTATGTTAGAAACTAAAACTAAAAATAATAATCTAGGAAAGGATCTCAGCGCTACAGCGAGACCTGAACATTCAACTATGTTTACACATGATTAGGAAAATCATAAACCTACAAAACACAAGGAATAGCAAACCATATTTTAAAACGAAAACCTAGTATTGTAAACTACTTGAACAGGAGTTGTATATTAAAGGCGTGGTTGTCTTAACTAACGGTTTTTTATTGCGGAGAACTACATTTTGCATCCTCTTTTTAAATTTTAGCACGTGATTTTGCGATCACGCTTTGTGGAAACTTAATAAGGAAAACCTTATTCAAAATAAACGTCTTTTTATTTAAAATTTAGTTTTTATTTACAAAAATTTCAAAGAGCAAATTATGGTCTGGCTGGTAACACTTTTTGGTAGCTTTGTATATGAGACTTCAATTATTTTTAGTTTATATAAGTTTTCCTCGGTGCCAAACCTCGAATTTTGTACTGAGAAGACGTACACTGGTCAACTCAACAAATCGTCCGAATACATTATACCAATAACAAAAAATACACTTCGAAATTATAAAATACATTTAAACAGAACATTATAAGTTATAGTTTTAGGAAATATTTTGAAAATAAAAAATCACATGAGTTAAATTTCGTCCTAAATTAAAATAAACCGACGTTTAAAGATATGTAATGGAATATTTTTTTATTTTTATGTTCAGGTTTCTTTAATACCTGTCCAAAAACTGGGCAAAGATATTATTTTTCATATACTATTATAATAATAAAAACATACTAATTTAATTCCATAATAATTTTATTAGGATGTTTGAAAACTTCTTTAAAAAATGACGTTAAATATTTTCAAAGTGATTACAAAACACCTACTGATCTTTCAAACGGATTTCATTACAAAAATTACATATATTTTCACTTATATTCTGCTACTTATTGGTATTAGAAACCCACCTTCAATTTATTTAATTCTTACACGTGATCATTCATAACGTTTCAACTAAAGTCGATCAACACCTTTATTTTGTTTGATTCAAATAAATTTCAAGTTTAAGTTTACAATCTTTATAACCTACATAAAACGTTTTATTTATTATCAAAAAGACAGACAAGTCATTATAGATTGTCTCTGTATTGGACATCGCTATATCTTTAAAATAGTTGTGTGTTTTAATAGAGAGAGTATCGTCATAGTCGTTTTAATAAAAACAGAGAATAAAATGGAGCCTAGTTCTGGGTTAATCTAATAGTGTCAGAGTCGAAGGAGAAATAGGAGTTGGTTATGAGAGACTTTATAGGAAAGGTAAAATGGAGCGATCTACCGCAAGACAAGCTGACAGGTGTAGTACCTCGGGATTGCCACATCCGTACTCACAATACAAAATATTACATATAGGCTACATGGATTTGCAGCCATCCTAGGATCTGTAATCATTGTAAGTTTAATTTCAAATAAAATATTGTACAAACTTTTCAAACTATGGGACTAAGAGTATTCCGAGCAGGAGGGAAGTCCAGTTACACTGTTATCTCATGTTTAGGTAGAGTAACGAATGAAAGAGGGATGATTAAACATGTTAGAGTAACCCTTTAGGAACGGTAACAGCTTAGCTCTATATTTTAATCAATTAGTCAATGTTTGTATAGGCTACCTGATGGAAGAATAAGATCATCAAAAGCTGGTTGGTTTAGAATAGTTAATCAAAGGATTCATTGAAGTAGCTGCATTAATCTGCCACAATTGTCCTGTAAGATCCATGACGTAAACTTAGTACTGCACAGTCGATTTGTTATGTCAAAACTTGACGTCCCCTTTAACTAAATAACTAATGATCATTTCTGAGTAGCCAACCTGAACGTCATAATTTATGTATCCAAGGTAAGTTTCATGGATCTCTCAGTTACGATATTACCTGGATACAAAATTATATAGGTTGCAACTACCGCCATACCTAACTATTTTACATTCTAGACTTAAAATTGTTAACACGTTTTACCCCAATACTTTTAGCCACCTATTGAAATTGAAATACAAACATACAATGCAATGGTGGTCCCGTAACACATTCAGAAATATATTGTCAAATTATTCCGAGAACAATAGAGCGAACTGTTTATCATGATCATTGTTTATGTAAAAATAATAGGGAAAAAGTGTATAATTAGGTGCATATGGAAAATAATAAGTAGGCTGATCTGTAATAAAATAAACAAGTTTTGAAAAATTGCACAGTAGGTTTTATAGTAAGGAGCATTTGACATCAAGAATGATTAAGTTTTTAATTTATTTATATTTACTATCACATTAATAACCGATCACAGCTGTTGGGTCATATTGGTATTTCCACTTTGTAGGGAATTAAAATGTGATCCTAATGTAGCATTGAACTCAAGTAACTTAAGCATTATATAGCCTATAGTAAATACAACTGCCGTTTAGCGTTAGATTGTTGTGAAGTTCAATCTTAGTACGATAATTGTGTCTATAATTTTATTGAGCACTACCACCTACCTGTTACCTCCGGCTTTCCACGCGAAAATTTCAGATTCAACATTGATTGTTAAATTAGATACACAACACATATTATTGGAATCGAAATTAGCTGAATAAAATGAGCATTTTTTATAGTTTTAAAATGACACTCATAAATATAAAATGCCGTAGTAGCTTAAATGTAGTAATAACACCCGAATCATATATGGCGTTGGTTTGGAATAAATGGTACAAAAAATCTATGAAATGGTAGAACTAACACTTGTCCATTATTCGTCTAAATATCTATATAATATTTAATAACTGGAAAATACATATATTTCATAAGTTTAATATGTAAATCGATTTGAAGTTGTGTGAAATCTTTAATAAATAAAAAAGAATTAACAAAAGATATTCATACGCCCCTTTTGCCCACATTACCTATGTCGTTAAAAGTATAGAATCTTTTGTTTAAATGCATTCGAACCTTTAGTCATAAACAATATTGGCTGTTGTACAGAAAATTGTGTTGAACTTCCACTACCAAATGTTGAAATACTGCACAATTTAAAAACATATCATAAACCAGTAATTTAAATTATCTTAATATAATATAATTAAATAATCGTTGGAGCATTAATGAACACATAGGTAAGGAAATATTGATTTCTTTGTTCCTTATACTCAATAGGGTGTTTTACTCAAAATGAAATGATCATTTTTATGACAAACCTGACGCTGTTTTCTGACTACAGTTTGATGAATCACTACGATAGAACAACAAATTGTATCTCTATCAAGCTATAGATTTTAATTTCAATTTCCACAAATATAACATAAAGCTTATTTTATAATTTGAGTTAGGTTCGATATATTGAAAAATTAAAACTATTGCAAGAATTTGCTGATTGTTTTGAGAAATTTGATAGTTGTCATAATTTTTTTTTATTTTTTGTATTTGTTAAATGTTTACTAAGGTTGCTTAAACACGGATTTTTCCAGCGATTTTCAACGTAAATTTCAATATATATATATATATATATATATATATATATATATATATATATATATATATATATATATATATATATATATATATTATATATGTTAACATTGCGAAATTCTTTTTGGCTAACATGGAATTAGTATCATTTCAGAACGAAACGTACGTTTAAATTGATTTTTTAAATATTCACCTTCTTAAAAAAAAGAATGAAAATAGAAATTGTTTGTATTTGCGAATTATAAGAGGACTTTCATCACATAAAACACTGTTAACACTCATTATGATAAATGACATTAAGATTAAAATAGTTTAGCCCTACAGAAAAACCACACAAATGTCTTATAAATTAACATGTGTATTCGATAATTTATGATGTCAAACATTTAAAAAGTAGTTCTTTTAAAAAAAAATTCATTAGATCATAATAGATGTTCACAAGAGAACCCTTAAAACCAAATTTTAACTTTCTATTCCAAAAAAATCAACCACCACGATAATAATCTAACAATAAACATATTTATTGGCATATAACATTATGAATCATATATATATATATATATATATATATATATATATATATATATATATATATATATATATATATATATATATATATATATATATATATATATATAGTAATATTAAAATTTTCTGATATATTCTGTAAATAAAATAGAATAAATAAAAAGTATTCATATAGCCATTTCTAATTTTAAACGTGACGTTTAATTACGAAGTCTTTTGTTTGAATTCATTAAAACCATTATGTAAAAACCGTAAAGACTGTTGTACAGAAACGTACGTTAAACTTCTACTATAGAAAGTATAATATATCATATAATAATTTCATACTTACTATCATTATCATTATTATCACTATCATTATCATTTCTTACTATCATATAATAATTTTTTTTTTAAACATATTCTAGACAATAGGTTACAATTTTCTTAAAGTAGTATAGATTAAAAGAACATTGCTTACATTATAAATGGATTGTTAATAAATAAATAAGTTTTTCACATTAAAAAAAATTATTAAAAATTGAATTCAAGCTAATCTCCCACATATCATCAGATAAGGATTTGCATGTATATTAGTGGTCGTTTTAAAAATATCTAACTCAAATTAACTTCGTCTTAATATTCTGAATCTTCGTTATATTATGTGTTAAATTTCAGATAGGAAAAGCTAAATTCTTAAAGGAAATATTTAGATTCAAAACATTAAATGAGCACTGAACGTGATTTATAAACACATTTCGACCGATATACTAGTATGTTTGTTTAATTTTATAACATGTGGTATAAACATTGGTTTAAAAAGTCTGTAATTGGATAGCTAGACAAATAAATTTTAGGTAATATATGTGAAGCATATATGAAATAATTAGTGTTATCCTAAATTTTTGTTCAATTTTCACTTGAAATATTAAATATATCTATTTATAAAATTATTTTATTAATAAATACATCATAGATATATTGTATTTTTTATAAAATTCCTATACATTTTTAGTTACTGTAAAATTATCATATCACGGAACAATGCACTTTTAAAATGAATTTCAAAACATTAATCTCTTCAGTTCATGAAAAAATATCATTGTTTTTATATAAATGTAATTATTAAGAAATTCACGAGATGATATCCTAACAAAATGTATATTATAAACAATTATAAGATTCAATGTTTGAATAATATAGAGTTTAAAATAATTATATCCTATATGAAAATACAAAAACAAAATAAATATATAAAATATGAAACACCACACAATTTTGAAGAGTTTGATGCTTATATAAAGTTGATCTATTCTCCCGTTAAGAAGGTTTATAATTTTATTTTGATAAAATCCCTAAAATAAATCATTGTCAATCGCATGACATTATAAAAAATATTCTCCTTATGAAATTGATCTAGAGTTATTGTACTCACATGGACGACATAAAATAAATAAATAGACATACATGTATGTAATACCATCAATTTTCAGACATATATTTTACGAGTATATTACCTGAAGGAGACATGCCTATGATTTATTTAATTTTTAGCATTTTTGTTCACATATTACAAATAATATAAAGGAAGTATCAACGTAGTACGTTACACACGGAAGAGAAAAGCAATTAAAAAACGACATTTTTAAATTCTTTGTTAGATTTATTGTGATGTAGACACTCAAGACTCCCTACGCCAAATTTTTAATTTTTAAGATTATCATATTTCTAGAAAGTATAAAACATTGGCTTCGGATTCCATTATACTTGGGAAAACGGAGACAGAAATAAGTTTAGCTACGGCTCACTAATTAATCAGGTTGTTAGAACCTGTGCTGAGTAAATACAAGTTTAGTTGTGTTATGCGTAAGTGTGGGATGGGTAATGTACGACAGCTTAATTACAGCATAATTTTGTAAACAATCCACAAAGAATCCCCTGTTGTATACAATATTACTATTTACCGCTAACGTGCGCCAAACTTTCACAGTAATAACTCATGCAAATCTGTGATAGAAAATTTCTATTTAATTAAATTTTAATAGATTTCCCGAGAGGAAACAACAACATCGAGAGGAATAAATAATGTATTTTCAATATTTACCATTGTTTTAGATAATGTACAATTGTGCACAATCTTGTACATTATGTGAATATATTGGATTTAATTTTATTAAGCAAGTTAATAGCGCTTAAAATGTTGTTGTTAGTTACACTATACCATTTCTTATATACTTTGAACTTATCAACGAATGTAACAGACCAAACAAAATATATTATTACAATATCCATATAGTTCATTTTCCTTTTTTAGTCGCTCTATTCTTGGATCAGTATTTTTTTTTAGAAGATGGGCGATTTATTCGTTTTTTATCACTTATTATTTACACTTTACGAAAAAAATTTCAATATCGCTGATGAATATTTTGGGTCAAGCGAAATATGATTTTCGCTTTAAAAAATTACAATTTACAAAATTGTTATCTTTTATGTGATTCATAATATAGAAGTTATTACTTCAAAATAGCTTTGTATATTACGAGTAATAATTTGAAGTACAAAAAAAGTTTTAACATTCAAAATTTACTGTTATTTTTTAAAATATACTCTTTGCAGTGGAATTGGTGAATAGCCTATGATGTATTACTTTAATTTTATCAAATGTTTGGTATTACTACTCTCTTCGTATAAAGAGATTCAATTAAAACGGCTAAATAAAAATATTCGATTAAGTAATGCGTAAACACAATCGACCGTCTATTAACGGACGATTTATACTCAACTAAATATCGACTAAGTAAGATATTCGAGTAACAAAAATCTACGATTAACATCCAAATTTGTAACTTTTTACATCCTATTTGTTTTTTAGATCAAACTAAATCTCACATCATATATACTTTGAAAACATTTGTTTTAAATTTTCATACTTTATATTCGTTTCAAATAGTTTCTAATACGTGGTTACCACATTGAAATATTAATGCAACTATCTGGGTAGAACCTCAAAACTTCTGAACTCTAGAAATCAATTTTCAGTAGTAAAGATGTCATACAAAACTGTATACACCACGATGTTTCTTATTTCATATTAAAAGTGTTTTAATATTATATCTATTCAGCTTGGACACATTTGAATATGAGAGAAGATTTGTGCGGAAATTCATGTACTTGCACTGAGAAAGAGCAAACAAAAAAAAATGAGATATTCAGTTCCTTATGTTGACGAGAAGATAAAATGGAAGGTACATGTCAAATATCTAAACAATAAATTAATCAAATATGATAGAATATTACGTTGTGTTATTACCAACTCTTGAGAATTATTTATTTGGTTTTTGTTAATTCATAATCAGAATATGGAATATCGGTATGGGGAGTGTCTTACTTAATACAACCAAATCCTTGATCTTACTTGATAAGAACTTTATAAGAATAATGTCCAATAAGATCAGATTTGAGCATTTTACAGGACTGTTATTTTTTTTAAATACATACTAAGTATTACCAATATTTTTATCCGAAACAAGAGGAACTGATGTTGGAAGTAGGAGCTCCAAAACAATTTCACTTAGAAATAAAATAAATGGTTCAGTCTCCAAACCTAAGTTAACAATATTTAAACGATTTTACACCCACTTAGCACCAAAACTTCAATTCGTCATCTGTTCATATTAAAATTTGTTCAAATAAAAATTTCTTTAAAAAAACTGGTTCCAGAATATTTTCTGCAACTAATTAATGTAGATTTTTTGTTCACTTATTTTCTTAAACGAATGTAGTTTGTGTGATTGTGAGTGAGTGTATGCGTGTGCGTGTGCGTGTGAATCTGTGTCCATGAGTGAGGGTGAAGGGAGTGTGTGTATGTTCGTGCGTACAAACAACAAATTATTTATTCAAATAAAATAGTTTAAAAAAAATTTTTAATGAATAGGTCAATGTTTAATTTATGTTTAGTGCTAAATATGACATTTTATGTTTGTTAAATAAAAAAATGAAAAAAATATTGTATCTTCTATGTACATAAACAATTTGTAAACTTGTGAGCCACTTTAACCTTCTTGATCGTTATGTTAAACAAAATATTATTATAGACCACCTCACACATGTTTTACCTCGGCAGATTTTTTTTTTTTATTATAATAATAATTGTGTAAACACTGTAATCTAATTATGTTAAAATGTCAATGAAGTATTTGTTAACTTTCTCACTGTGTCTAAAGGATAATAATAATAACTTTTCATTAAATTTCAAATCAAATTGTAAAACACCAAAATTAACCCTAACCACCGTTTATTTTATTTCAATTTTTACAAAATAATTCTTACCGTTTTTTTTTCTTTTACCTGAAGGTAAACTCAAAGGCGAACTTGTTTCATTTTTGATTTCAATCGAGACTTCCCCAACCAGCGTTTCACCATGGTAGTTAATATCTTTAGTTTAAATAGCAAAATCTTTAAAATATTTTATCAAAATTGTTAGATCAAATTTGATAAAATCGTAATTAAAAAATATTGTCTAATGATTATGAAGCGACTCACTGACCGTCTTTAGTTTACAATATATTTTTTTATATTTTTCTTAACCATGTAAATTTTCTTTATAGCCTAGGATATTAAACATTCAGGGAAGAAGAAGAGATGAGTGCAAGTAAAGGTTAGCGACTGGTGGTGGTAAACTCTACAGAAATAATTGATGCGCTTTATCTCATGAAGACACATCTTCCACACTTCATTCCTGACAGTAGCTTTACATTTTTAGATTGATGGGTATTTGGTTTTGTGTATAAGTCAGTGAAATTTTTTTAAAAAGCGGGAATCCTTTTTTTTTGAATTGTAATTAAATTTAATAAAAAATTTAATAAATGGGATATGATTATCTATCAGTTTCATATGGTATGAAATAAACTGTAGACAAATTTCAAAGTGACAACCGTTTGAAACACTTTATTTATCAGTACTACTTCCTTATGTAGGTCCTATGTCAACCTGAAATATCTTACTTTATACAGTTAAGTGATCAGATTACTAGCAATTTTTCAAAACCAAACAGGAAAAAAAAATAACGTTGCTAAACTACATAACTGTTCTCGCTCATCCATCTTTAAAAAAATATAAAAAAATAATAATAATCAAATATATTTATCGAAAATAATATTATGTTTGTAGTTGTCACTTAAATTTAAGTGAAAATAAAGCGTAAACAATTGTGTATTTACATAGATTCTAATTTTACTTCCTTTGTGCCATAACCGTGACCTCAGTGAATTAAAATGAGTTTTTAACGATGGTGGTCAATGGTTACGTCAGTTTTGGCCAATTATTTCTGATCAGAAATATTTGTTTACTTGTGATTTTGCACATAGGTTTGGGTTGTCACAGAATTTCACATTACATTAAATTTAAACAAAATTGGTAGAGCTGATTTTGGGAAATTAAGTTTTTATAACATCCTCGTGGTTTTGTACTGATAACTTACGAACCGGAATTTTTACAGAGTTGGCCATCAATACGATTTGATTAGGTTTTCACTCAGCAAAATTATATCGAAATAGTTAGAGGTGATTTTTACTAAATCTTAGTTTTGTTTTAAGGTAGTTTTCCCAAAATTTTAAGTTACGAAAAAATAAAACTAAGTCAAGAGATATGGTTAAATAGGCTCAAGTACTAATTTTATTAAAATCATCCCAGCGCTTGTTCTGTAAAGATAACAGACGCCAAATCTCTAGGGAACCTCATAACGGATATAACCGAAACTTGACATTGATTTTTTGACCCATCACATAACTTTCTCTATTCTACACATATATGAGAATGTAAAAACACCAAAAGATCTTTACACCATATCATGTGAGTGAGCCATCTACGTGAGGAATATTTAACTGAACCAATTGAACCAAGTTTTATTTTACCTTCAATATCCGTCACCCAAGCTTTAAATATAGACTATTTGTATAGCAAGAACAATTTATTACAATATCCTAAAATTGTCTTCATAAAATATGGTCCAACTGATTTATAAATGTGTACAACCACTGATATTACAAATAAATAATATTAAAACGATAATTACATTTAAACTTCTCCCATGCTACGTGTTACGTATTAAGCCGTAATTTTACATAATACATTATACACGCGATAAACCATAGAGTATACAGTTTATGCTAAGTCACACAACGCTGTTATTCTCTGTTTAGAATTCATAAAGTTATATTTGCAAGTTTACAACCGACATAAAATGTCTCATTTGTGACCGAGAGAACAATCAAGTTATTAGAGGTTGTTGTATGTTTAACGTAGGCTACTTTTAACAATCGGTTTTAACAAAATATTGTATTACATTAATTAGGGGATTGTTAACAGTGTGTGTAGTAAGTGAAGTCAGTTCAAACACAAAACAGATTAGAATAATATTTCTTAGGTTTTAAGATTGTGTTTTAAGGTTACATGTCATTGAACCAAAGTTGTATAGTGTGAGCTGCAAACATTACTTTTGAGTTTAAATATATTCAGTAGAATGTATCCAACGTGTATAATTTGTAGTACACGAAATAACCTCCATAAATATCGATTCCTGTGGTGGTGAAATGTTTATTTTAGAGATATGGGGGGGGGAGCATTTCAGGGTTTATATGCATCGATAAGTTCAATATAATATTTAGCACACTATGATATTAATGAATTGTATAATAAAAATATATTTAACATTTAGAAAGAAAAATTATTTATCTGCGAAAAATATAAAGGGTAATTCCGTTTAAAATTTTCTGAAACGGACTGTAAATAAAAACCACAATAAACATAATCTATGCATACAACAACGTTGAAGCACATTATGGAAAAAGCTAATAAATTGTTATATGTGGTAAGGAGAGTTGTTGGAAAAACTTGGGAAATAAGACCAGCTATGATAAGATACATCTACACCTGGATTATGCGACCTATTATGAGCTACGGAACCGTGGTTTGATGGATTAAAACCGACCAGAAGTTGGCCAAACTACTCTGACCAAGGCTCAGAGGCTGGGTCAGAGGCTGGGTCCTCCTCTAGAATTACAGGAGCAATGTCCAAAACACCAACTGTGGCAATGGAGATAATGCTAAGTAGGCCTTCCACTCATTTATTTGTTTATCGTATTAAAGACTTGAAAGGCAGACCACAACGTTGGAAGTAATAAGCTTTTTCTTTTAATACACTTAGACCTTTACGTAAAATGGTACTGACTATTGTACAAAATATCTAGTTGTACTTCCTTTATCAGCTGATAAAATACTATACAATACAAAACATATACGTAAATAATATAAAATAAATTAAAATTGTAATATTAAACAGAACATTACACACAATAAATGATTTAATGTTAGTAAAGAAATAACGTTATTAGATATGTAATATTGATTTGATAGCACAATATAAACAGTTTTAATGAACTGTGGTGATCTTTTTAATTTATGTCATAAACAAACATCCTAACAGTGAAATTTTTAATAATATTATTAGTTAAATTCCAGATTAGAAATACAGTTTTTTCAATTAATAATATCTGGATCGTAAACTAGGAAATGGTCGTCTATCGATGACCAGTTGGCACGTTTGATGGGAAATTACAATTATCATTCGACATACGCCTAAATATGCCACCCTAGTGGTGAGAATTTCGTTCTAATATTCACCAAAAATGTAATACAAATATTGAATTTATTGATATAAATGATTCATTAATAATTAACAATGTATGGCGGTTTGTAGAGGATTTTTCTCTTTTTTTCCTAATTTCCCGCATTGGGATTTGTTTGTTACTAGTGTTTTAAAGGTAAAAAAAATGTAAATGAAATATTTAAAGTTGTGTAACATGACTAAGCGAAACATAATTTTATTCTGAATTATAAAATTTTTGAAGACAAGAATATTAGAGTATTAAATTGTGTTTAGACTTCTGTAAAACAATTTAAAATGTATGTATAAAATTGTAGAATTATTGTCAATTTATTACAGGTTGTACGTTGTAAATGCTGGGTTTGTGTAAAAACGTAATTAGTATAAGATTTAAAAGAGGGTTTTTAAGAAGAAAAAAAAAAGCCTGTAAAAATAAAAAGATGTAAATAAAAAGATGAAAAATCAGTAACAAATACAAGGGAAAAAACCATCTTGTTACATATTTGTCATCATAATTTCAGAAAAATACGCCCTCACATAAAAACAACAACAACTACAACCACTTCTAAAGACAGGAGTTATGGCGAACACATTGTGTGGGATTGCAAAGTCGGTCATGCGTACAGACTAGACGAAAACAAATATAGAAAGTTTTCCGATGGTCCACCATATGTTATACTTGGTATGAGTAATCAGTGAAACACAAGTGAAATGAATATAAAATGTAAAATGACAGATTTATTTTGTAAAAAATCCACAAACAATCCCCAGTTGTATACAATGTTACTATTTACCGCCAAGGCACGCAAACCTCTCACAGAAGGTTGAATAATACATGCAAATCCCTGTTCAATTAAACATTTGTAGATTTCACGTGGGAAAACATCAACTTCAATAGGAATCAATTTGTGTGTTCATTATTTGCAAAAGTTTTAGATAATGTAAAATACTGCTAAAGTATAAGTAGTACATTATGTGTATCTACTAGATTTTAATTTCTATGATATATGACTTCGACTCTAAATGTTCAACTTCTTTTCTCTATAACATTTCGAAACGTATTACTGATGAGTGTAGGAGTATATGCTTTTGTATATTACTTATACTAGTATAATATACGGGGTGTATATAAAGTCCCGCACGGGCTTAATATTTTCTAAACGACAACAGATAAATCAATAAGATTTGGTACATCAACACCACACCTAAAAATCTACTTTTTTAAGGATTTATCAATTTTCTGTCATATCATGGGGACGTCCCGCAAGGAGTCAGAAGGAAATCTTAAATAGGAGCATAGGTCAATATGCACATCATTTTAAAGGGCTTAGCTAGCAGAGTTTAATGCTGCAAACCGCTTTCAAAAAGGTTGATCCAGTACAAAATGGCGGCTGTTCAAAGGTTTTATTGGAAAACCGATGTTTACTTACCAAATGTTTTCAGAGTAAATGCTCGAACTGTTCACCTCCAGTTATTTGACAGTTGGAAAGACGCACGTAAAAACTATTAAGAGAATTTTGCAGGGCAACATGAGGAATCGCCTGACATTCTTGAAGTATTCTTTGTCTCAGTTCATTTACATTTTGAGGCTTTGTTTTGTAGACGTTGTCCTTAAGGTAACCCAAACAAAGTAGTCTAATGGAGACAGATCTGGTGAACGCGCTGGCCATTCTACATTTCCCCGCCTTCCGATCCACCGATGCCGAAAAACAGTGTTTAAATAGGCCCTTACGTCGATGCCGTAGTGTGGGGGCGCTCCGTCCTGTTGAAACCAGATATTCTGAAAATATTCTCCAAACATGTTTCGAAGTGTTGGTGTAATTTCATTTTCCAGCAAACGTTGGTATGATATTGCATTTAAATTTCCTTCAATAAAGAAAGGACCTACCAACTGGGTACCTATCACACCAAGCTAGACATTCACCTTTAGTGGATATTGCGTGTGTGCCTTCCGCATCCAGTGAGGATTTTCGCTACTCCAGTAACGGCAATAATTGTACCTGTTTACGCTTCCATTCAGCATAAATGTACACTCGTCTGAAAACACAATATTGTTTACATCAATTTCGTTGCGATCTATTTTAGCCATCATAGTTTCGCAAAATCCTATACGTCGATCGTAATCATCTTCGTTGAGTTCGTGCACCAAATGAACTTTGTAAGGCTTAAAATTTGACCCTTTCAGAATGTTTTGAACAGACTTAACAGAGATGTCATGAGTTTGTGCTGCTGAGCGTAGTGACTGTGCGGGTTCTCAATTAATGACTGCAAGACATCTAAAGAGTTGTCTTCGTTTGTTGCAGTAGAGGGCCTTCCTGATATAGGACAATCGGAAACACTTCCTGCTTCCATAAAGCGTTCAACAGTTCTCCCTACAGTTGTTCTAGAAATTTATTAATATAAATAATTATTAACTTATTTAAACTAAATATAATGTAAAATGAAACAATCCTGAACACAATTTATAAATAAACGTGAAACAAAAACAGCCCAAGGGGTCAGCCCGACAATAAACGTATTGAGTGACAACGTGATTATAATGTATATTTTAATGACCCAGAAATGTCATGTTTATTTTATAGTTTTTTACATGAAATGTTATGTGGTTTTGTTTAAGTGTAATTTGAATAAATTGTGTAATTAAAAAAAAAAACGTGTTTTCGCCAATAACAGTGTAATGTCGAAACTGCAGTCAGACTTATTTGAAAATAAGTGATTGTATGAATGTTAGTATATAATACAAATATTAAAATTCAGTCCTATAATTCCTCCTCCAATTTTTCTTTCCTTTTAAATAGATCGGTATACACTTAAGTAAATTTTATAATATATTGTGTCCACCATCTTTCCCTCGTTTTTCGCCTTAAACCTAAAACAAAATCTTTCCAGGCTTATATATCCTAAAAGTTACGACATATTTATTTATTTATTATTTTTATTTTTTTTTCCAAATTCAAATACCTTCTGACACTGATGTGGTTATCCGTGTTTAATTGTGTTCTTGTAAGAATTTCAATTTGCCAGCCAATATATGTGGTATTTTATTTTTCCTTCACCATAGTCAAAAAACCGATATTTTATGCACATTTTTTCACCTGGAGTTGTACGGAAAATATTCCCATAAACCCTCCCATTGTTGTAATTTGCCAAGTACGTATTGCATATTCAATACCAAGAAAAACCTGTAATTTCAATTTCTGTAGTTTTTTATTCTACCTTTGGAAAACATATAAAAAAAGAGTAGGTGAATATGGGTCTGATTTAAACAAGTTAAAACCAATAGACTATGGCCAAATCCTTATATTTTACATATTCTTTTGATAGATCTGTTTATATAAAAAAATCCAAGAGACCTTTTGGTTCAGAACAACATTCATGTATTAATCTCTTTGGATATTTTCATGCGGTAGTCTCACGTCAATTCAAATAAACGTGTGTTTTTAACTTGCTTATTATTTACATTTAAATTTCGTTCGATTGCTATTGAAATAAACTAGGCAGAACCAATAGAAATATATTTATGTAGGTTACTTTACCAAAACCTTTTATTGATTTTATTTGTATATCCGGACAATGAACGATGATGGTACCAATAAATTAGTCGTTCTTTTTTAACTAAAACAAAAGGAACTAATTACTATCGACTTTATTTCATGGTGTTGTAGTGAGAGCTATCTGTTTAAAATTCAGTGAATGCTGTCTGTGTAAATGTATTGTCTCATTACGGATAGGCTGCTGTCTGCATATTATATGTAAATGTTACTTTATCATCAACATACAAAATATGCATATCAGTAAAGCATCTATGAGTGAATCATTTGAATCAAAAACTCTCAATAGCATGACTACATTCAACGACAAATTGTTAATTAAAATATCGATTACGTCTCTAAGAGTGATCTACGAATTTACTATGGCTCATTTGACTGACTAAGTACTTTCGAGGTTTGGAGTATTTGTCTCATCGAAAGTTAATCAGTGACATCACGGTTTTCAAAATGAGTAAACTTAAATCAAAAGTTCAATTAATATGTTGAGTTTAGAGACATGCCAAAGCCTACAACAAAATGAATATAAGTCTAATGAAAAAGTGTCGAACTACAAAAAGTGAAGTGACTACTTTTTTCAGATAAAATTGTTTAAATATGTTTTGTATAAAACTAAATTTAACACAATTATTTAAGTTTCCATATAAATGGTTATACAAATTTCGTATTATATTGTAAGAATGTCAAAGAAATTCTCAGAAGAACATTTATTGTTACACAAACACAAACACAATAAAATGTTTAAATACATAACTAAAAGCAGTAATTTAAATAAGCAACACTTGTGATAACTTCAATCAACAAATGGAAAAAGCACAATTTTCCACAATAGACATATTATTTTTAACAAAACGATGTTCCATTACCAAGTCAATCATCTTTAGTTGATATGTGTATTTAAAAAAGTACCAAAAAGGTTTGTGTATATTAACAACACGATAATGACTTAATAATTGAAATGTCGTTTTGTTATAAATAATATATTAATTTTAGAAAATTATGTTTTTTCTTTCTTTCATTTAGTGTAAAATCATTTCCATGGTTAGTTAATCTATTTTGATTACATTATACTTGTTTCAGTAAAGTATATCATCACTACCGTGTAAAATACACAAAAACTCCTGCTAATAAAATGTTTAGGATTTTATTAAATGTTAAAGTTATAAACTGATAAGTCTGTCCAATTATGTTAAGGTAGAGATAGTTTGCTGTTTTAGATAGACGTTTCTGAAGACCAGAGGTTATCAACCTGTAGCGCCGGATAGCTAACAAGTAA
The DNA here is from genome assembly GCA_963513935.1 of Aphrophora alni. NCBI lineage: Eukaryota > Metazoa > Arthropoda > Insecta > Hemiptera > Aphrophoridae > Aphrophora > Aphrophora alni. Next base: position 119,830,672 of record OY740766.1, on the reverse strand, counting down.
GTATATTACTAAGTGTTACTATCCTTGCAGTATAATTTTCTGTAAGTTACCTCTATATCATACAAATAGTTGATTGTAAATTTAATTTATCTTTTATATTCGGGTTGGTATTAAATTATTTTTAGATTTGGTAGTATTTAACAAAATCATAATTACACCTTTATTTAGTCTATGTCGGTTATTTAGGTGTTTTATTATACTAGTATACCGTTGGTATGTTCCGAGGATCATAAGATAGTAAGACCGTATACTTTTATTAACAAATGATATTTAAAAGTACTTGATTGAAGAATCTTCTTTTAAATAAAGGGGGGGCTGAAAAGAAACTAGCACAGCCTTTTAAATTTGTTATTATTAAGTTATTTAATCAAGGTTTATTATTAAAATAAAATTCGTCATTCGAACGAAAACCGCGGCCAAAAACGTAACCTTAATTGCACTGAAATAGTTCTTAAATGTCAGTTCTTCTTACTTTCCATGTTCGTAAACTCCTGTGTTTAACAGATTATCTTATGAAATCCTCCGGTGTTTAGCACAAGAAAGTTTTAGGAAAGCTTTCTGGCATTGCATGCTTGTTTCCTGATTCAGCTGAAGGGCTACCTAATTCCACAAATTTGGGTAACGAGCGCTGCCCTCGGTAGATGATGCAGGTTAAGGTATCGCGTGAGCGACCCTACGTCGATTTATCATACCTGTAATGGGGAACCTTGACCACATGAGTACCATGGGATCGTACGCTGCCTATGCGGGGGTTTCGTCCTCTGGGAGCAAGCACTGAGAATGATTTCGTGGTGGTAGTGCTGTATGTTGTTCTCCTCTCTTAGTTTAAGCGTAGGTTTGCCGTTGTGCCAAAATGTCTCTAAGTGCATCAACTCTCTTAGTTCATCGAAACTAGTTTATGTTAATCTCATCAATTCATGTTTAACAGATATGAAAACATGTATTCTGAAAACACCCACCTTCCCCTCACTACGCACAAAATGTTAGGACGCATTAAACTTAATCCCTAAGCATTGAATAAGTTTTAAATCGGTATATTCATCGGTGATCTTATAGATTTATTTTTATCGGGTTGTTTAAAAACAAGTGGTTACATGATAAATTAATTACCAGGTATGTTAACTACCCTAAACAAATACAGGTAAGATGGGGAGGTGTAGTTTCCTTTTTGGGTCCCTGGATCCGATCATCATAACAGCAGCCAATTTATTTACGATATTATAAATGCAATTTTCTATACATTATTATTATCTCTCATCCAACTCTTTAAATGATGTATCGTATGTTCTTATTTCTCATTTAAAATTTTAGACAACCTCTCTGCCCCTCCTTTTACACTCTTAAGGGTTTATTAAAGTATTTTTAACGAAGTTATTAGTTGGTTGTGCATTTTTCATCCCATTGTATTCTCTCTACCTCTCTCTGTGCGCGTGCGCGTGCGCGCGTGTGTGTTTGCTATATTTTACGTAATGATAATAACCAGTTCAACAAATAACAATATATGTAAAACGCATTATAACAAGTAAGGATATCATGGTAAGATTTAAATAATGTAAATTATAATTCACAATAAAAGTTTTAAAAATAAACTGTAAAAAATAATAAACAAGAAATAATTCCTACAACCCATTTCCCATTTTAACAATGACGTTAGAAGTATGGAGACTATTGTTCGAATGCATTCAAACTTTAGTTAAAAACCGTAATGTTTGTTGTAGAGTAAAGTATGTTGGACTTATCAAATACTAAAACACTATATAATACATAGCACTAGTCAATAATTTAACTGAAAATATCATGATTAAGCCAATAAAAAGTGTGTTGTATGTATATTATTCAAATGAAAACATAAGGGTATATTGATTTATTTGGGACTAGAAGTTGGTTTGTGTGAACTCTAGAGGTAATTTTAATAACATCTAGTTCAAATAAATTAAATTTATCCCTAATAAAATTGTTAGTTAAATAACGTTTATGTTTTGAAGGAATTATCTGATTTATTGTGTGAAAAACTTCTTAACAATATTTTTACCAATGCAACATAGGTTTTTAAATAAGTTTCCTCGTAAGAAAAGAATTATTTTAAAGTTATCCTCTTCTTGCAACGTAATACTCAGTTACTGAAAGTGTTTTTAAGTAATTTGAAATGAATTACGCCTCATATCCTGTTGAGTGAACAACAATCATAAATATTTACAAACTTGTTTGACCTAATATTATTAATAAAATAACGATAGTATTCCATAATTCTGCAAGCATTTTACATAATAAACTGAGAACAATGTTCACATATATAGAAGGTTACAATGGTGACTTAAAGAGGATGTGGCATTGGAAGAAGAATTGGATGTGGTTGAAGAATAATATTATTAAGAGATAAGTCTTTAAACTAATGAAATAGCATAACAATATAAAACAAAGGAGATGGGCGGATAAATATACTATAATAAAACCCATTCCTAGCGGATGAAGCATTATATACATAGTCAGGGGTAAAAAGGTCAAGGGAAAGTTAGAATACCTGTTATGAACTCTCTTATTTTAGGTTTCCCTATAGATAATTTTATATCGAATTACACTTTACGTTGTTCAAATATCTCTACGATACACTTGTTTAGATGTAATTTACTTTTAATTTTATTTGTTGGATAGTTAATTATAATTTTGTGCAACGTAACATACCAAAACACCGGATCTCCAAAAAGATATAAAACTGATATCGTACCAACATTTCCTTGTAAGTTACAACAAGTGAAACTAATTTTAAACGTCATATTTAGTACAAAAGTTGAAGTGAAAATTAGAATCCATATCTTGCTATTAATACAAAAAGACAATAAAAAAATGTCCAAAAAGTCCAACTTCAGTTTTTACGTAAAAAAATAACAAAATATGTTTATTTTATTTGGATAAATATTAATTCAGAAAATCCCTATTCATCCTTTCAGTGCATAGTTTCATGGCAGGACGTGTCAAATAGTTAAACAAATATTAATTATTTAGTACTGTTCAATTAATTCACCACTCTAATGTAATAAACTACTTATGTGATGTGTATTTTAAATCATAATTAAGTTATATTGATAGCAATAATAGTTCAAAACAATCTCCCTAGCAGTATGACAGTGTGTCATTATGTAATAATAACTCTCTGCAACCCACATTAGCGACTAAGTTCTAATTTTTTTGCTGTGGAGTGTAAACATTTTAAACAATGGTTGAATAAAATACCCAAGTAAGATTAAATTACACGTAACTAGATAAATAGTCCTGAACGTAATGAATTTACTTACAATGTAAAATAAATTAATATTCTTCATTTTTCGGCACATCCTGTACATTAAAATATTAGTGCTGATATTCTAAATAGTATTTTTTTCTCATTACAGTTGAAATACTAAACGATAATCACACTTACCACAATTTTAGTTATAAATACTAAAAGGAGGTTAATTGCAAATATTGTTATTTAATATATTCCCTTAATGTACATTTCGATAACATATTTATCATCATTAGCGGGTTCTACAGCTAAACAAGAATAACATTAAAATCGAATTCAACATAAATGATGTACCACTCCTCCCACTCCAGAAATATATCAACCGATCGGCTTGAAGTTACGTGAAGCCAAAATCTAATAAGTCACCTTACCGTGGGATGGACGATAAGTCTAAAAATCAAGTAACACCATGGCACATAATCAGTTTAAATATTATTACTTTAAAATGTGACCGTGGCTTCAAACTGATCTGTTGATCCATTTGCAAAGATAGAGGTGAGGTAGACGATCATTTAAGGTAGATTATATTTAAATATTAGATCTAGTTTAGCTCTGACGATGATATTTATGTTTTAGAAAAGTACATCAGGGTAATTACAGCAATGAACTAAATAATAATTGTTACAATTAATTATGGTGTTTTTAGCGTGTGTACATGTAATTGCGGTTAGGGGAACTATCAAGTTGATTGGAGTTTTATATCTTTTCATTTAAGTAAGGGGTGAATTTATAGTAAAATATTTTTTTAAATCATTCTTATTGACGAAAAAATTTGTAAGAATTATGTTTTCGAGTTAAGCTATTTTATCGTTTCGGGATTTCGTTATAAACCCAGTATATAATCTTATAGCAACCAATAACATTAGCTATTAAAATATTAAACAATTATAATATACAGTCTTGTTATATCAATGATCTTTGAGCATCACTAGCCATCGAACATCGTCCTATCTTGTACCACCATTCTCGTTAGTAGAGAAAAGAGGTTTTTTTTGTTTTTTTTTTCAATTAGCGAGTCTAATTTTATATGGTGAAAAAATATTGATAATGTATATATGAATGCTTCTGATGTTTTCAATCCATAGGAACAGATTTAAACGACTGTCGATTCTCTGAATATTTGTGAGTGGTATTATATCTACAACAAGAAGACCTATTCAAAATGTTAAGTTGTTAAGAAATTATGTCCCATGATTTTCCACTACATTGGGCAAACGTTTGAGGTGAAAATAAATAAAGTTGCAAAAGCGATGGTTAATCATTATTACACAAAATAAATAGGTGTTGAATATTTATAAATTTGTATTGCTAGTTTTAATGATTTTAATAGCAATTTTTATCTTGGAAGTTGAATTTGAACAGGTTACAAATACTACAAACTTCATTCCATACCAACTCAAGGGCACAGACATGTTATGGCTGCTTGTCATTACTAGTGAGTAAGTGCCAGCAAACATTAAAACAGCCATTGAAAGGTCACAATTAATTGATTCCATTACACAATGGAAGCAAAGGACTTGGGCTTACTCGTCGGGGAGAACTTTCAGCACCGACAAGAAGAGAAAAATAGTTGAAACATTTATTGAATGCACTCAGTAACCTTATTGACACCTCAAGATCATGTGTTTTCTCTTTGTTCTAAAGTGTTGGTTGTTTTTCATATATAAACTAACTAATACTGATTAGCGCAGAAAAATAAATTGCTAAATTGTATGAAATAAGCTCAATCTGAGAAAAGAGAGTGAAGGAACTTACCAAACGACAGTATAGACTATTGTTCTGAATTGAAATTTTTGTAATATTGGAAGAATGTAAGTTTTTAAACAGTTGATTGAATGGTACCATTTTTTCTAATTTCTCATTATTCATCTATTTGGTGTTGAGTTCGACTCTCATTTATCTTTAAAATCTATTCTTATACATTTTTAACTGTAGTAAAACGTGATGATAATATCCAAATCTTATCAGTCCACTTATTACTTTCATGTATTCCAACAAAACATTTAAATTTTAGTATTTTATACAGTTAATCCTCAATAGAACCTATGTGCAAACTTTATATTTCACGCTTTTTACCTGACCTCCCCATTAAAAAATAAGAAACGTGGTCATTACTAGTTTTGTATGTGTTCGTACTCTTACATGTTATTTTTAAAATACCGAAATTTAAATTTAAAGCCACACTGCCATACACCATTCAGATTACCTTTAGTTAATTCACTATACACTGGACCGACAAATAAGATATTTCATTTAAGTTGTAAACTTATAAGAAGTTGAACTTTATGAGAATCATAAACATAAAATAACAGCGTAGTACCATACTTTGGCATAAACTTTATACTGTAACGGTTCATGGAGTGCATAATTTAGTTTTCTAAATTGTTGGCCTAATACCTAACACATAGTCAAGAAAATTGTGAAATATATTTATCCTTTTTTTAAATTAATTTATTTGAAACATCAGTATGTGTAAACACATTTATAAATCAGTAGGGATATAAATCAATTTATAAGAGACAGTTTGATGACAAGGTAATAAATTACTATAAACTTGCAAGAAATTTTTATTCTTTAAAGCAGGGGTGATACAAAATTAAGGGTAAATATTAATATTTGTTAAATATTTACATTTATTGAGATGAAAATTGATAAAACTGCTATTTGTACATACAATATTAGATTAACATGTTACTTGAGGTTAATCAGTTTTACACGAACTATCAGCTGGATGATCATTTACAAAGTAGGCTCATCGCTTAAAAGAGAATATATAATACGGGAACAAGTTGTATCCCCTGAACAATTAGGTTTAAAAGATTTTCGTGTTTTTCAATATAATAATCCAACCTGATTTAAACCCTTTATGAGGATTACAACCTCTTTTAGCAGGTTCTATTCTTCCTCTTCTGAAATAACTACACGACCAAAGACTACGTACTGTTTTGCTCTACTGCCTCACGGTTCAAAAGTAAATAATGTGCAGTCTCTGTGTACTGATCACAAAAACCGCATTCCAAGATTCCAATGGTCCATCCCTCGTTTAAAACCTCTAGATCTTCCCCTGGTTATGCTTGGTAAATGAAACTATAACCATTGGGTTGGCACATCTGCAATTGCTTGATTTTTATTGGGATCATCGATCTTTCCCCTCGAGGTCACATTTTCTCAAGGTTCTACTTATGTCGTACCTATGAGTGGTGGGCCGGGAGGTGTGGGTCCGGGACCCTATCTTTGTTAGGTTCAAGTCCTTCTAGATTTCTCAATACCCAACGCGTTTACATCTTGTAAAATTCAGGTATATCCATTCTCTAAAGAATAACGATGATCACTCATGTTAACCTACAGCCTTTATCGGTGCTTGATTAAAATATAATGAATTCATAGGTACCGTTGTACAAATTCTAGTATCGCAAATACTTCTGATTGGAGTATTGTTCCGTATTTTTCAAGGGTGATTCTAGACTCAACGTTAGTTGATTTGCTGTAAGTTTATGCTCTATCTCGTGGTAAGTCCATTGCTTACTTACAGTCTATATTAGAACTATGTACGACGACCTTTAATAAATTAACAACAAATATTAACGTCTACAATTGATCTCATACTCTACTTGTCACTTAAAAATAATACACAATTTGTCTAAATCTCTTAGTATATAATATGACATAAAGCTCTAGTATTATTTAGACGAAGCAAGGAAACTTCTAGTTGGAATGACCATTCTATAAATTTTCAAAACATATATTTTCGTAATTTATTTATTCTATTCAAACTTTTCAGAAAAAAATAGGGAATAAATAAAATGTATGTTCGATTCAAACATTTCTTCGTGTTCATTCCTTTTTTACATTAAAAACTTTGAAATTTCAAACTACTTAAAAAATTATATGGTATCAGTTTTTAAAACAGTATAATTTTAGATAAACATTTAGTACTAGATAATTCCTAATTTTTAAATTCCGAATTTGTTAATTACACAAAATTTGGAACCATTTTTTATTCATTGTCGTGTTAATATTTGTGTTACTGTATAAATATATAAAGTTTACTTTATGAAAATATATTAAATCTATGTAAGTAAACACTCTATAATCGCCATTTTTGTATACATTTTAGTCAATATAGGGAATGGGCTCGGCTAGATATGAGTGGATTGACCAGATATTTAACCGAATATCAGCATGTAACTTTATTAATTTTATCTCAATTATTATTTAATTTTTTTAATGATTTATTCAGAAATAAGGTTTAACTCGTATTTCTGCAAGATGTAAGATTTTAAAAATGCATTGTATAACATGTTTAAAAATACACGTAATATTAACTTTTAACAAAGTTAAGTAAAACAATTAATTTTTCACTAATATATCGAATATCCGGAATTATAGTTGTATTTTAGAAAAATATTACATATACATTTAGGTAAGTGTTGATTTTAAAAGTGTTAAAGTACTCCAAACGAACTGCATAAGTGTCACAATTACTGCCTTAAAAAAAACGACTTTGTTTTTTTTATTGCGTTTAAGTTTTGAATGAATCCATAATTAGTTCAAGTTACCAATGTTGGTCAAACTACAAAAGAAATTCTTGTCCCATCAAATACCGGTTTTTAGTGACAATCAGTTATACTAAGAGAGATCTATGCCTACATAGCACATTAATATCCATATTCGTTGTGCTCACAAATGTACTATGATTTGTTTTAAATGGAAAAGAGAACTTCATAGATTATGACCATAAACAAAACCAATTGTAATGTAATATTTAATTTATATTAAATTTGGTTATTGAATTTCTTTTCAATTTTTAAATATGTATAGTTAATAATTTCAATGTAATATAACATTATAAAAGGAAGGTTACTCTTTGAGAATAAAATAACTGTAAACTAAAAGTAACCTTGAATAACTCAATATCAATTTAAAACTATAGATTTTACTTCTAATTAATATATAATTAAAGTTCCTGTTAATTAATGTTGAAAACAATTATTTTAGTTACTGGATTTCTTCTAAATAACCAATCAATTTTATATCTTAAAGATTAGGTAATTTTACAACATTTGTTAGTTAACATATCTCTATATGCGCATAATTGTCATTTAAATAAATTTCTTGTCTTTTCAGTTCGACCTTGATATCTGCAAATATGATGTAAACTATCAAACTGCATAAAATGTCTTTTATTGGCTAATAAAATATCAACAAGACAAAATATATTAGTAACCAATATGAAAAGGAGCCATATGAATATGTTGTAAAAAAGGTTGATCAACAAATTTAATTTATATTCCAAGGTGTATATAGAACAAAATTAGATCAAAAAGCATTGGACCTAAAGTTTTGTATGTTAGATTATTGGTAAGTATTTCGGCATATTAAAGTTATATATAAAAAAAGAAAATTGTCCTTGAGATATGGTCAACCATCAAACAATAATAATAATTCGTCACGTTGGGCCATAGGCAGACGAAAGTTTGAGCTACATGATAAAGAGGCGGTAGACAGACTACAAAGACAACTTTTTTGAAGGAGGCTTAAGAATGGGAACTTGAAGACTTATAAATCATGATTGCGAATTATTTTGAATTTTTGGTAATTAAAATATTAGACAATTATTTAATTTACTTTTGAAAAAGCCTTTTTATCACAGTATTTTGAAAAAAAATCGTTACCAAAAAGAGTTGTTTTAATTTTAAGGAGCAAAATTTGATATACAACGTTCTACTTGAAATTTTTGTTTTGGTCTTATTGCAAATAGACCTTATACCAAATTTTTAGTTTTACTGTTCATAAAAAAATATAACACAAAACAAACAAAAACTTGTCTTTAGATATGGGCAAATTCTATCAAATAATCAAAATCTGTCTAATTTTTTGGGTTTTTGGAGTAATCGGAATGGATTATAGAAGGCACATAGAGGACAAAGAGGGAAGTTTAGGGATATTTTCTATAGCAGGGATGGAGCATTTCAACTGGAGATTAGAACACCAGATAACATCTCGTATCTTGGTGCAGTGACATTATATACTGAATATTCTTCAAGATTTCAAGTATAATAAGGAGAATTAAAAGCGTTCACTTAAACAAATACACTAATAATAGTTATATTTTTTTTCAGATGAGTTCAGTTTTTCACATTACAACTACATAATTGGTACCCTAATATCTAAAGATTACTATAACAAATTATATTTTTTTAAATTTAATAATGTTTTATAAATTTCAATTTTAAACTCTGTCAAAGTGTCTCGTTTAAAAAAAAATAGAATCAAGTATTTGTGTAAAAGAGGAATTCTACTATCATTTATGTATGCAATAAGGGTTTGTGTTAAAAGAGGAATTTTACCATCTTTTATGTATGCAATAAGTGTCCACAATATTTTCCACACTATTTATTCTATAAATTGAGATTTACGTTGTTAATTTTGCATCAAACAACGCTATTTGACCCTTACCATGTTCAGCAATGCAACATGTAATTTGCACTTGCCCACTCTCCTCTCCGCTGACTATAATGATGACATACAATGTCATGAGATTGGGTGAAGTTGGATTTTATCCAGAAGACTATAAAGATTGTAAAACAAATTTAGAATTTATCGACGTACATAATTCTTTAAAGTCAGTTGGTGATCACATATTAAGTCTTGTGTGCATGATATTATTGGTAATTTAAAACTTAATTGATAAGAAGATTTTCTTATGTTTTGATAATTAATTTTTTTTAAATTAAATATTGACTACGAATTTTCTTTGTTATACTCAGTGAGATAAAGAGCTTTCAATGAGCCTAGTATATATTTTTAATGGGAAAACAAAACAGGATATAAAAGTCATCAATGTTGTCCAATCCCATTACAGATGGTTATTATTCAGCCGTCGATTTTTTTGGATGACCCATGGGAAAACGTAAAGTTGAAGTTTATATACGAAATTATATTCAAAGAGTTATTCTAAAACGTAGTTCCGTTTTATTCCAATAACAAAATAATAAAACAATTCATCTCCAAAATTAAAGAATTGTGTGATTTATATAAACCGTACCCTGTATGAGTAAATTATTAAAAGCACCTTTTGTAGTTGAAGTAATTACATTTAGCAGAGAAGTGATATTTGAATAGCTATGTGTACAGTTTCATCGACTTTACTTCAGTATGAAGAATGTTAAATAATGCATGACTTCAGAGTGATATATGTCCTTTCCTGAACTAATCTCACAGCACCTTGCTTAGTGTAATACTGTTACCTACTTTAACACTTAATATAAAACATCTGACCAAATATAACTATGTAATCAGTATACAGACGAAATAGTTGAAAAAAGTGAAGAGTTCTTAAAATATATTTTAGTAAAATATTGACACATAATGCATCATGTTTTGACATAGGAAACCAAATTGGAGATTTATTTTCGCATATGATATACTCCTTCTAATTCAGCCTAATTTCATTTCCGTATCATCATTATTTATCATAGTTCGTTCTAATATTCCTTTGTTTTTAATTTTTGGGCACAACAAATATAAATCATTACAAATATAAATATGTCATAAAAATGCAATTTTTAAGTTGCCTAAGTCAGTTATTATAATGTTCAGCTATTCCTAAACTTGTTTCCTTATTATTCTTAGTTGATACAATTTAATGTTCATCCACCTTCAAAAACTACTTGCGTACTAATCATCACATCTATTAGTCTTATTAAACTTGGTTGTGTACAATCCACTGTTTGCACTAACCTATTTTTCGTTTTCTTGATCTGATTTCCGCTTATCTCTAAGGATCTCCGGAGTATCTAAAATTGTGTCGGTTCTATCTTTAATCAGCATTACCTAAAAACTATAATTATTACCCATTTAACAATGATTAGGTATATTCATTTTTATTCTCTTTTTGGTATTGTGACATAAATTTATAAGTACATTAAAGAGTGAAGGTAAAGCGAAACTCATCAACTGATACTAATAACATTACAAGACTAGGAATTATTGAAATTTGTAATTAACATACCATGTGTAGCTGTGGTAGTGACATTGAGTTAGCGATTGAAAACTTCCCATTAATTCCATAAAGCAGTTGTCCAGCTTCTTCACTCAATTACCAATTGTTTTTATTTAACGCGCCTGTTTTTTAGAAATATAACACAGCGAAGTACATCTTTTTCCATGAATCGACTACAAAGTTATTATAAGTGACAAATAGAATCCTTAACTATCTCCGATTCGATTATAGGTATTTATGATTCCACCGAATGACGTTTAACAATTATAGGAACCTACCGTACCGAGGTAGGGTACATTAAATTGATAGAAGTCCAGTAAATATCTATAAAATTAAAAATTATAAAAAAATTGTTTTGACTGTAGTTATTTGTTTCTGAAAAAGGATACCTATTTTTGAGAATATTTGGTTAACTTTAATCATTTACTTTATGATACTATGAAATAATTGATAAAAAATATGAAAGAAAAATAAGTGAGATTTTACCGAGGTAATAAGTACAATTTTGGACTCTAAAAATGATATTTTTCGATAAAAAAAATTGCTGACGGTCAGAAGATCACCAACTTGGTTAGATAGTGAAAAATGATGGCCGGATTAAAAAAATTTAAGACTAAAATAAGAATTTACAAACGTTAAAATAACTGTTGTAGAGGTTTTCATTACTATTTAGTTTTAATGTGTTAAAATCCAAATGACCATTAAAACATAAACCAAACAAAGCATTTAAAACACCATTCAATTTCTTTTTTCTATGCCAAATAATATTTGTCTAAAACATTTTTATCAAATGTCACCGTTTTTGACAATTTAAATCATAGACCCAATAAAGTCCAAGAATCTACTCACCTTATTATACAGCTATATATCACGATGCATCTCCAATTACGAAATTAACTACATTTAGGTGAGGAAGTGGAATTTGAATACCTCGTGTGTACAGTACCATCGACTTTACTTCAGTATGACGAATGACTGCTGAGGTGACTGATAAATAATGCATGACTTCAGAGGGATAGCCTATATGTCTTTCCTGGGCTAGTCTTACCTCACATTGCCTAGGGTGATAAGGTTCAAAACATATTAACGCCTAATAGCTCTCCAAGTGTAAATTATGTAACGAGTGTAAACGGAAGTTAAACTATAAAGCGGGAAAACAGTAATAGTCTATAAGACTACAATTTTATTAAATGGTGGATAAATATTGACACAACCTAAGAAAATTGTTTGTATATGATATAGACTAATTTTTTTATTAGTTAAAGTGGAAAGTTAAAATTCGTTTTTAATGTTAGAATTAATTAGCTACTTTTTTTCATTGAATTTGATTCAATGAGGATCAGCTTACATAATCTAACCTAACCGAACTCTTGTACAATCTATTAACATGTAAACTAAATCCTTAGAATACAGTCTTAAAATTTGTTGTTTTGTCATTTTATTTGTTAAACTTTAGAGGCAGATTAACGGGTACTTTTCAATAACAAAATATCTTTGATTAAAAATATCAATTTAAAACACATATATTTATTGTAACATTCTATTTGTGTTGTAGTGAAATGTTTCATTATTTTATTGTTGTGAAAGAAAAATAAAATAGTTCTTTATGTTTATTTAATATTCTGAATAACTTATATAGGACCGTTAGGTAAATACATATACCGTTATACTAAAATTCAGGTTGGAGTGATACGGGAACCAACCGACCGAACTAATAGCCTGAACCCTTGGGCCTATTGTGTGAGCACAGAGGTGGGAGGGTGTCGTGGGGTTGGCTCGACATGGGGTTGGCTCGACATATTGGCCGCCCCAGTCAATAGCAATAACTTCCTGGAAATGTGAACGGATCAGGTACCAGTCGGACGGGTATAATTAAAATCAATAATGATCAAATAGAAAATAAATATCAGTGTAATTTAATTTGTACTGGATGAAAGCGTTGCTTATCACACGGCACTAAAAGTAATGCTTGTAAATAACAGAAATATAAACATTGTAAATGGCGTTGTAAAAATAAACCTCAAAAACTAACTTTATAGTACAAACTATGAGCTTTTGAAATAGGAAAAAAAAGTGTATTTTTGGTGGTGATAAAAACTTTAAATCAAATCGCCAGATTATGTTGGAATGAAATTTACATTTACATTTACTCCCACAAGAATGCACGAGAAGTAGTTTTTATAAAATATCTTGAAATATACCCTTGCTGTAGTCCAAAACCGTTATTGTAGACAGTTTTTCGGTTTAAACGATCGTCTTTTTTAGGTTAGGTTAGTTTAGCCAAGGACTAGCCAAGACCCGAGAATACTACCCGCGAATAACAAGTCATACTATTCTGACAGACGACGAACCCCGTCACTTGAGTGTCGCTTTTCCGAACAAACAAACACCTCCAATTCCAAGAAGGGTTGCTCATTAAGCAGGAGTTTGAACAGATGACCCTAGTTCCCCAAAGTGTCGAGCCAACCCCACGTCGAGCCACCCCACGTAATCCACAGCGCGGTCTGAGCCTGTGAGTCATACTTCTGGCTCCAGTACAATTACACAAACTTTTTTGTTTGAAGATTAACGTGAAAATAAATTGCATGGCCTAATTTTTCGCGATTTCCTGTTAACTTTGATACGAAATTTGATGTCAATCGGAGGTATACTTGTTTATTATTTTTAATGAAGAGGCTTAAGCTGAACTCAAACAAGTATAACAAATGAGTACGACAAACACCATGATGTATTTATTTAATAAAAGTAATACGAATAATAGGATGTGCGATTTACTTATATATAAATGTAGGACAAGGCCTTTTTTGTAACCTTTTACTAGTATACTAAAAACTAAGAATTTATATTTTACTTTATCTCAATGGCGGCGTTTAAAGTTTTTAAAATGTATCAAAAATAGTTAATTTTACAATAAATTAAAAAAAAAAATTATCTCTAGAAATGACCAACAATAGTATTTTACTTTGTTTCTGTATGATAAAGAATAACAGAGTTAACGGTTAAAAAAATAATAACGTAGTTTCTTAGTAAAATGGACCCCCAACTATTCCTGATTAATATAACATGTTTTACCAGTTATAATTTATTTGTAATAAATCTGACGTGGGTATTACAAACTTCATGTTTTTGTCTTTTTTTCCTTTCTAAACGTAGTTAATTTATAATATATTTATTCATAACATAATTAATTTTGTAATGGTAGTTAAATCCCGTTTTTATATTATTACATTGGTACTACTTTTTTCAACATTATTTTCAATCAGAGGCATCGCTGGTTTCAAATTATAAATACATTTTTATTGATCTATACAACGATATGTAATAATTTTAATAATAAAATGGAAATTAATTCAGCATTACCTGTAATCAATAGTGTTTAAGAATAGCAATATAGACAGTTACATGTAATACATCCACATTTTTAGTCCTTTGTTGTTTAAAGGAGAAAACATTTTTTTCTGTCATCACCGCCTTATAAAAAAGATTAAAAGAACAAAGTAAAAACGTGTATCCCTCGAATACTCTAATAGCATCAGTGTAGGAAAAAATAACTAGAGTTAGTCAAGAGAAACGCGTTGCTAAAGATGAAGGACTATCTTACACAATACTATGTGATAGAAGATATAGATTCAACTAATAACAATACCACGGAATTGCCATGCCCGTAATCACAAGCTCCTGAGGATATTATTAATAATAAAATAAATAACTTATAACATGCACGTCTGTTTGCTGTGGTCAATTTTCAAGAAATTGTTTTTATCATTTTTATGTATCCTTTGACCTACGGAAAATATAAAAAGCTTATTATAATTACGTTAAAATAGCAAAATATTTCAAAGATTGATTGAAAAAATACAACTAACAGTAATGAAGATATATGTGCCATAAAACATTTACAAAATTAAGTCTGAATTAATGGAATACTGGTAAAATGTTTCAAATAAAGGGATAAAAATTCTGGACCTCAATCTTATCTCTTTTCATAGTTAAATTTATAATATATATATATATATATATATATATATATATATATATATATATATATATATATATATATATATATATATATATATATATATATAAAGCCAGACAGACGGGAAACGAAGCGTTTCAAAAAACTTTTTTCTAACGTGATACAGAGATTAATCCTAATTGTTCAGGTACACATATTAATAATTTTTTCTCAGCACCGACAATAGCTAATAGATCTAACTAATTTTTGTTTGAATTTCTTTTAAAACAAAAATTGAATGTTCTTTAAAAGATTTTAGGTTCCCAAGGATTAATAGTTTCAGACACGAAAATACCCGGAGCACATTATCAAAACAGTTGAGCGATTAATCAATATGCACTCATAAAGTTATACAAGTGTTTCGAATGTTTTACATTTTGAATGTATTACGTCAATTTGAATACAACGCGTGTTGAAATATTCCAGTTTAATTGACTTTACGTAGTTAATTTACGTATTGAAAATATTTATATTTGTTTAACATGGCACTTCTACATCCTAGACCCTGAAATGAACTCTTATAAATGTATGTTTACCCACTCTATTATAGAGTCGCTTCACATACTCTTATGTACTTATGCACATATATTGTACAACATAATATATTCGCTTTTATTTCTACATTCAGATTTTCATTTCCAGTTATTAATTGTAACCAATATCACTGTATAAATGTAATCACAGTGTTTTAAATGAAGGAATAACATCTACTTAGAGATGGTTTACCGCATTACCGCCCTTTCAATTCAATTATTTGTGTTCCGTCCTATCCCAAACCATTTACTTGGGCAATAACGATTCTAATGGGTCAACTAGTTTTGCCCACGGCTCCATCCGTGTGGAGTAAACAATTTGCGTTATTCAGTGTATCAATATCAGGAGAGTATATTATACAATCGATGATTTTAACTTTTGTAGCTATTTTAATAGAGTACAGGATATTTTAGCGAATTAAATGAAATCAATTTAAAAAATATATGTCACGTTTTTATTTTGTTCAAACATTGTTATTGATATAATTTACTTTAAAGTTGAAAAGTTAAAATATGCGGGGACATATTGATTTCCCCTTACCGATATTAAACAAATAATTAAATCGTTCCACAATTCATTAAATTCTTAATTGGGAATTACTGCACCCATTTCTTACGTTTTTCAGTTCCAATTAACAATTAAATCATACGGTTATTGGCAATAATAATAACTATATATCTTGTCACTCAAAAGTCTAATAAAATCCTTAAAATGTATCAGAAAATCTGGATTTCCAACTTTTCAACCACAAAAATAGTTATAATTCGGAAACTTCTACACATTTTTCAAAAAACTTTCCAACTATATTTAGGAATAAATCATGTATCACCTATGATCATTAAAAGTACTTTTTGTAGCTGAACATTTTATGTAAACGTGTAAATTTTTTTTTTTTTATCCTAACAAACTCTGGTATATTTTCAGTCCTAATTTTCAAATAATAACTGTATCAATGGAATATATATTTAGCTTAAAATTTTATTAAAATTCGTAAGTAAATAGGAATCTCTGGATTTACTATTTATAAGCAGCAAACGAGTAGTTTTCGTTAAAACTATTAATGGCTGCAACTCAGGATACACAGTAATTGCATTCAAATCGTACACTTTTATTTTTAAAAAAAATTTATCGACAATATAGATATGATACAATCTTGTTGAGCACTGTGGGGAAATTCACAATAATAATTCGAATTTGCCCCTAACCACAATCACTAGAAACTTTAAAATAAAACACAATTATCTGATTAATTGTTCTTTATTAATTTTATCCACTTAATGCCCTCATGTACATTTCGATAACATGGTTATCATCATCGGAGGGTCTTGCTTATAAACTAAATCTAACCTTACATATCTATTACTAAAATAAAGTTAAACCTAAAACTATGATAACCTGATTGCAGGCTAAAATCCCTCCCACTCCACAGATCAGTTGATCAGTAAGTTGCCCAAGCCCTGTTATCGAAATGTACATCAGGGCATTAAGTGGATATAATTAATAAAGAACAATTAATCAGATAATTGTGTTTTATTAAGTTCCAGTGATTGTGGTTAGGGGCAAATTCGAATTATGATTGTTAATACACATTTGTTTTCGAAAATTTAAGGAAAATCTGTCGAAAATATAGATTTCATTCCTTTGAATAAAAAAAAAGTGGTTATCATTTTTAAAATATTTCATTTATTTCAAAAACATTTTCGATATAAATTAACGTTCAAGTGATATTCCATATTTGTCATTGAAAGAATAATATGTTTTCACTGAGACTTGAATTAAATAATGTCAAAAGTTTGGTTTCGTATTACACTTCCTAATCAATATTGTTATAACTTCGTAACTACTGAGAAACTTTTAATTAAACAGACTAAAACCTAATCTAATAATTTACATAAGAAAAAACCGCATTAAAATCGGAACAGCGGTCATTGAGTTACAACCTACAGAAGTATAAAATTAAATCATTTTATATAAGTAGAGAAAATTTGAAATTCTTTGCATAACTTTTTTAAGTCATTTTTAACATTGTTTTCCAGCATAGTTCTTGACTGATTCCTTTCAATCGTAACTTATATTATAAAGCTTTCAAAGAGTAGAATATATTTTCTAAAAACCGACTACAAAGTTAGTAATTAGGTAGAAATTACAGCCCTTGACTAATATTCTGTTACTCCATTCTGGTCCTATCTATGAAACTATATTACGGTAGTGTACAGACCAATCTTACTTTCCAATAGTACTTTACTCTGCAAAGTTGTTTCAATTTCCTCCCTTAGAAATAATTAAAACAATATCCCACAATGTATCTCCAAATATATGCATACTTAATATAAATTGCAACTAGTGTGACAAAATGTAATTGAATATTCTTTTGAATATATTAATATACTTTCCCTTGTAAAAGTAATTATACACCATCCCTTAGAAAAGAAATTACATTAAGCAGGGGAGTTGTTATTTGAATATCTCATGTTTACTACAGTATGAAGAATGACTGCTCGGTGTGACTAATAAATAA
Organism: Aphrophora alni; assembly: GCA_963513935.1. Taxonomy (NCBI): domain Eukaryota; kingdom Metazoa; phylum Arthropoda; class Insecta; order Hemiptera; family Aphrophoridae; genus Aphrophora; species Aphrophora alni. Next base: position 119,812,317 of record OY740766.1, on the reverse strand, counting down.
TGCAGGACTTCAGGTTAAAAGGCTTTGTACATCTTTTCCTGGGTAAGTCTCACCTCATCTTGCGCAAGGTTATACTGTTAATTATTGTAAAATATTTATCCTAGTGTACAATGTCCTCATGTGTTACAACAAATGTTCCATGTGTGATATACAGCTTTTTAATTACATAGGATCAAAGGTTTACATCAAATAGTCTCGAGTTATATCAGTTATTTCCATTGGCACTCAATTAGATGTCTTAGTTACCAAGTTCATTATGTCGTCAAAAATATGTTTTTATTAATATGAATAAACTATAATATTAAACCCAATTTTCGAAATTGTCCTAAAATTTCCTAGGTGTAAGTTTTTCTCGAAGAAGTAAAACGATATGTAGAATCGTCCTGAAATGTCGATAATCTCAAAAAAGTCGAGTAATAAATACGTACCAATCTTCGTATTATCAACCCTTACTAATTTACTTAAGATGTGACAACACAGTGGTCAGTGTACGATATGATCCTCTACCTCCATTAATTGTAATTTAATTGATTTGTTGACCAAATAACATATGTTTTTAGATGAGTAGTACCACTTGATTACAAATATTTAAATTACACTGGAGAGCTATGACCTATATTCAACTTGTTGTGTATTCTTACGTTGTTATCTAATAATCCGTATGCAATCTAATGTTTATCTGTACAGATTAAATAGAAACTTTACTTTTTTCCAGGGAAGGGGATGATTGATATCTCACTTAAATCACAATATAAATTTCTTTACGTCGCTAATCATAATATACTGACAATGATATTTCAGCACATATCTAAAATCATTCGTAGAGTGTATTTAAAAAGCACACACATAATTCGAGTATAGATTCCTTACGTAAAAATTTGAAAATTCGTATTTACAAACTTGTAAAAAATCTTCGTTTTTATCTCTCACTTAAAAAAGTTTTTCGTCCGTCTGAAATTTATTTTTGATCAAAATATGTATAACTACTGAAAAGAGCAAAATGTTTAGTCCAGATAAGGTATTCGCCTTGTTTATGTAACTTCTTAACAAGACACCAAAAACAATGACTTTAATTGCTTACCTTTTTAAAATGGTGGCCGGTAAAGTTCCCTATTGTCAAATATCCTAATTATGCATACAAACTAGAAATGTCAATATATTTTTCCTTTTCTTTAAGACAAATAAAACGATATTTTCATTTTTTTTGTAGGTCAAAGGATAACGGATTATCGATAAAAAACAAAACATAGTCTTGGTATTTAGCTACAACCCCTCACAGAAATGTATGATACCAATTTTACCTATTTGATAATAGATCTGTTGTAAAACTTTAATGTAATAGCAGATATTTCTTGTTGAAACTCCATATTCAAGGATAAAATAAAGCAAAAGCTTAAAGTTTCAAATATTTATTAGTATAAATGAGCTACAATTGTTTCGCCTTGCGGCATCGACGGGCTACTCAGTAGCCCGTCGATGCCGCTAGGCGAAACAATTGTAGCTCATTTATACTAATAAATATTTGAAACTTTAAGCTTTTGCTTTATTTTATCCTTACATCTGTTGTATATTACACTTTAAGTGAACCATACATGTTAATGTATGCACTGTATCAAATGGTGGACATTTGGCACATTTATTGTACCAGTCCTGATTCGTGTTTAATTTTTCATTTCTAAACGTACTTATTTTTTATTTATTATTTTTTTATTATTACAATCTTAATCCATAGATTAAATAAGTAATACATATAACATAAAATAACATGTATTAAACCTAGATATTAATTAAGTCCTACGGTTTATGACGCTTAAGTCGTCTTTTGTCATATTCCACGTCTAAAAGTTGGATAGCTTCCACGTTCACATGTCGATGAAGTCTCTTTTCATGGCGAGAAGCGCAGTCTTGAATTACCTCATACACACTTTTTAGGTTTAGTTCAGAATGAAGGTCATCATTCCTTTGGTACCATCTTGCATTTGTAATTGTACGAATAATACGATTTTGTATTCGTTGTATAATTAGTTGATTTGAAGGTTTCGTACATCCCCATATTTCTGCACCATAAGTAACGTACTTATGGTGCAATATAGGTTTTAACTATATTTACGTTCCAATTTTGATATTTTTTTCATTGATCTTATATTACTTTTATTATTATTTTTTGTTTTATTTTTAAATTTTTTAACATAATTTGCATTGTTAGGCATGAATGGCTTATAATTCGTAATAAAATGTTATTGGTAGATTGTTTTAGTAATTTTGTAACAATGCATTGAAATGAAATATATTAATATATGAAACCACGACTGTTTAATATACAGCACAGGTAGTAATATTAGGTAAATCATGTAATCATAAGGAATAACTGTTGACATAAAGTTCTCGGTATTGAAGTTTTATTGTCAAGAAATTATTACAATTTTTTATCTATAACTACGATTTGGGAAAATACACTTTCCTTTTTCTTAAAACGAGTAAATTGTTTTACCTCTTTCAATTTGATTTGTAAAATTACCGGATTTCGAGATACTTTATAGTAAAAAAATTAAAACAGTGTTCAACTAGAAAATATAATAATTTTAGTCTTAGTTTTCGTGGATAAAAAAAGTTTACAAATATAAATTCAATATATTTTCCATTTTCCATTGCCGGATATTATTATTTTTTATATCAAACTGATATAACTCATATAAACTGATAGGCGGAAAACGTAGCGTTTGTATACATTTCATAATAAGAACTTTAAAAATATTTTAACGTAAGAATATCCACCACCCCTCCCGGCATTCATATACTCTCTGAACAGTTGAAATTCAGATGTATTTCTCAACATCATGAATAGTAAGAAGATCTAAGTTTATTTGTTTAAATTCCTTCCATTGAGTGTTCGAATATAACATTTTATTCCAAGAGTTTATATTTTTAGAAAGGATAATACCCTCGAGTACATTATCGAAACTTGCGATTAAAACTACGATTGAGCATTACTGATCAATATTCATTCGTAAAGTTATAGAAGTGTTTCTAAAGTTTTACATCTTGAATTTATAATGTCAATTTGAATGTGTAAACGCAAGTTTAAATATTCCAGTTGAGTTGTCTGCATGTAGTTAATTTACATATTGGAAATTGTTACAGTTGTTCAATGAGGTGAGTTTCATTTCAAAGATCCAGAATTAGATTTTTTTGTTTTAATGTATGCCTATCCACTCTATACTATTGAAGTCAGAATTGTTATCTGCTTTCATTTCTAAAATCAAAGTTTGGGGTTTGAATGATACGGAATGTTCAAAAATATCAGAATGGCTTAAAATTTCAGGTTCTAATTTATAAAGTTATACCAAACAAAATTTTGTACAAATAGACCCCCCTTCAAATATTTTTGTAGTTTCTTAAATTAGAGAAAAGCTCATTAAAATATTTGTTAAATTTTTGTATTATTTTTTACTTCGCAAAGTGGTTACAATTGCACATTTTGGAACATTACCTAGTTCATTTTAAAATGATTACGCGAAACGTTTCCATAAAATAAAGAATTTAAAGACATACTTCTGTAATAATACATGTATTTTGAAAATAGTTCATTTTGTATTTATCTGCTCAATTAGGATGACTTTAACAATTTTGAAGTTTTCTCTTCAGTTGATATAACGATAAATTACATGTTCTCTCTACAATTTAAACCACTATAAATGTGGGTGGGGGGAGGGAATTTATTTTTTTAATGTATTCATAGTTAAAATAAGAAAGAACAACAATATTTTTTTATAGGCCCATAAGATACAGCCGGAAAAAATCACAGTTTATAAAATGTTAGGTCATGCTTAAGATGTCTATTTTTTGGAGATTTCTACATAATTCCGATGATTACATGTCTCAATCTAAATTAGAATCAGAGACAATAAGCTGATATTTTTAACACTTATATACGTATTAAAAAATTTATTTACAACATTGTAAACGTATAATTTATCACTTTCCATTTAACAACAAAATATATTTATTTATATAAATGAAACGAAAATGTTAAATTATTAAACCAAAAGCCTTACGTAAATAAATCACAATTTCAAATAATTACCACTTCCATAAAATGGTATATTTCATTCACTCATTCAATTTTTTATAATATTTGGGGTTTTTAATATTCAACATGTTAAAGAAATATACAAATCAGATCAATAATGAGATCAGAACAGATGTAATTCCATCTAGCACCTCTTAAGAGTTCCTTAATAATCAAAACAAGTTCAAAACAGGATGTCCTGGAAGAAGTAAAATTTAAAAATAGTAGGAAGGTTTAACATGTTTTAAAAATAGATAGTCTTCAAACACCAAATGAATGGTGACTCTGGTGTAATACGATAATATTGCAAGATTGTTATAGGTTAACTAATTATTTATATAATAAATTAATATGTCTTGGTAATTCAACTTAAATGTATACATTTCCTCACGACACAATTCTAAAGCTACTATACATATTTCAACTATATCTATCTAAAATATAATAACTGAAAAGTTACAGAAATAAAAATAATAAAACAAATAAAAGCCAAATCGACTTTTTAACATAGTCATAAACTCTAAATCACTTAAATACAAGTGAACCACTATTAAATTATAATTCATCACAACTTTGAAAGAATAAATCAATGCTTGGCCCTTTGATATCAACTTTGTGAAAAAAAAATAAAGAAAAAAACGATATATATATATATATATATATATCGTATTTTTTTACCATATAATCAGATTACTTAATTAAATTTATCCAATGCCAGATCTTGAAGGTGTGGGCCATCCATCTTGTGACGGTTGCACAGAGGACAAGTTTCTGAGGCTGCTAATCCTATTTTACCTAAGTGGGCTTGCAGGTAGTCATGGCCCGTAAGCATTCTGAATTTGGCAACAGCTTCCACTCTTGGTAGGCTATGTGGTATCAGTACTGCGTGCGCCAGGCCTTCTTATAACTTTCCGGCACACGTTTCTTTTTGTCTTTCCCTTGTTTTTCCATTGATAGTTGACTCAATCAGGCTTCTGGCAGTCAATAGGGATATGGTATTATCAGGCTGTGGCAAGGTGTTACCGTTTTTTCACTAATTGGTCTGCGCGTTCATTTCCCTCAATACCGACATGGCTAAGGAGCCATTGCAGCGCAATGTACCACTCTTCTTCAATCATGCCTGCCAGGGCCTTTCAGATGATCAGTTTACCACACGATCAGATTAGCAGGTGCAAGAATAATAGAACCCGAGAATTTATAAGTTTACTTACAAATACATCTATTTTTCTTTAAAAGGCATATATTTATATTGTTTGTGAATTTACTAATATTTCAGTATAAACCTGTTTCAAAGTCAATTTAATGTATATAAAATACAAACATTGTTTTCTCGATCAGTTCACAATATGTTCTAGTAAATGTATTTTTAATGTTTTTATAGTTGTACTTCAAATATATCTATTTTTATATAGTATTTCTAACAATCTTTTGTTAATGTCAGTTCTTTCTTACTAAATCAGTTCATATAGAAAATCACTTTCAATTGAAAGAATTGTGTTGTTGTTTCTTATTTTATGGTCCATAAATTAATGAAGTGGGAGAAGATATAGGTAACTCACTGAAAAATCTAAAATTAATAACATCAAATAAACTGACATAAATTTACAAATAGATTGATATGAATTTATGAAAGGGAATTTCATGATTTTATGGATCGATTTGCATTTAGTTACGAATAGATTTCCATATGTTTACTGATTGAGTGGTTCGCACTGGATTAAGGATGGATTTCTAAATGCTTATAGAAAGAGTAGCATGAGTTTACGGATAGAGTGGTAGAATTTAGTAATGAATATTCACGGGTTTTAATGTGGCGTTGAAAAAACTGTTATGGATGAAATGGTAAAGTTTTATATATGCAAAGATTTTATATATTATCAATTACATTGTCTCATAAAGCAACAAAATATACTGTGTGAAACATTAGATTTTATGTTGTAAAAGAAGGTTTTGTTGACATAAACTTTGATTGTTGAAAATATTTTGTCTAAATAGAAAACAATATATTTTGTTATCAATAGGAATGCCAATAACATCAGTACAGACGCTTAATAAAGTCAAAATATTCTTCTGTATTGGGAGAGCAAAACAATAATCTAAGCCAACAATACTGAGCCACTTAAAGATAGAATATTCTACATTTGTTTCTACTGACCAGAAAATCCAATAAATAATGTACGTACCTGTAACAGAAACACATATTTGTATAAGTATATTTATTTACACTAAAGAATTAACTAAAATAATGTTTTATTAATTTGTAAATTCTTTGTAAATGTATACAAGTTAAATTCTTACAAAAGCACATCTTGTGGAGAAGTAAAAATACGCTTATTTGCAAATTATTCAATTACAACTTCATCATAAAAAAATTGTTCTTTAATTATAACTAAAAGAATTAAGTTTATCAAAATAATAATATATATTATGTATACATTGTAAAAGCACACATAGTTTCATAGTTTTCAGATGCACAACTTATATTTTCAAATACAGTCGAAAAAGGCATAATATTGTAAAGAAGCCTTTAAGAACCGTGAATGCTGACGTTAAAATATATTTCTGTCACATCATTTCAAGGTCGTCTAAAAATTACATGTTTCCACCATTTAAAAAGTCCGATACGACTAAAGTACACTAGGTTATATTATACACACTTGTGTACGCGTTCAAGTCCTGGTTATATGTGTTGCGGGCTTGGTCGTCTTTGAATTAAGCCGTTCTATTTGAATGATTTTGGGAAAGATTGTGTTTGATAAAATATTGTTTTTCTTTTCTTATACTAATGCAAAATTAACATAATAGAATCCAAAGAGAAGTAGGACATGAGCAGCGCAACCCTAAGCGTATTTATTGAATGAAACTAGTTCAGTAAAGCAATAAATAATCATGTAATTTAAAACTCACAAAATATGTATTCTAACAACTAGAATCTGTGCACATTTCGTAGGTTTTATGTCGTCATCAAAACTTTGTCAAAAGATATATTTTCAACTTGGAAATTCCTTGAAAAAGAATTTTAATTAGCACAAGGAAAGTTCCTTACTAATCTTGCAAATGTTATTCCATGTAATTTAAATGTATATTCATTTATCAAGCTTTCGCCATGACCTTGTGACACGTTATAGAGATGGAATCGATTGGTATTGAGGGAAGCGTATGATTCGCACACGTACAACTAAACCTTTTGCAATGACTGTCGATCTGAAATTAATTAATACATTTTCCTTAATTGAAGCGTCAACTTTATGTTTCATTTTACTATTTCAAATAAGACACTCTCATAAAAAAAACTAACTAAAACTAAGTAATTACGAAAAGAATATATGTTACCAATATCAATATAAATTAATTACATATATATGCACTGCAACGCAATAAAACAGCTCGACTGATTGTAATAAATGTATTCCGGGACGGATAGTGGTACAGTAGTATTATATTGTAGCCAGTATTATTTTTTTCCTTTCTCTATTGTTAAGGACTTTTTAGTCTATACATTCCACGTATTGTATAATCTTATTCGGAACGGGAAAGAAACAAACACAGAATATGTAAATTTGTGAAATGAGTGGAGATAACTCACAATTTTATTATTTAAATATAATTCTAGAAATATTATTTCAAGGTAATATTGACGAAACATTCATAGGTAGTAAAAACATTTAAAATTCAATCTTAGAAGGTAACCAATCAAAATTAAACATAAACTAAGTTCATCTCTATATTTATGGAGGATTTCTACAATATCAGTAATATGATATAGAAATAATATTGTTTGTATTATCCATTCACAATCCCATTGCTTTAAACATTTTAGGGAGCGACCTGGTTAGTTAGTAGAGACATGTGCTTATTTCACCGCAGTTCGGATTAATGAACTTCATAAGTTCGAGCCCGGTTAAAGGTGTTGAATTATTGTACGAGTTGCGATCTCCCCCGTCTTCAGTAGGGCAAAATTCATCAGGGACAAGGATCAGGAGCTGCAGTAGTAACATAGGTTTAATAATGTTAATGCTAATTAATAATCTTAATGTATTAAAAGTCATTTATTCTATTTATTGTTAGCTTAATTTTATTATAGATTTTATACAAATTTTAAAATACATTTATAGTTCATAATTTCAGCTCAAATTCACCCCTAAAGAAACTGTTTAAGTACACTGTATACTTCAAAGTATTTTTTCTCTAATTGTGGTTTTATTAAATTGTATTTATTTAAGACCTTTATATTGTATCAAAACTTTAAATATATCGTCAGAAGTTTAAAGGACTATTTTGACTACGACATTAGGTATGTAATCATATTTATGTGAGCGACTAGAGTTAACGTTACAAAGAAACCGATGAGTTTTATTATTTTTAATGATTTATTACGTAAAACAAAAACCAACTAGAAGTGTTAAGTTTTATTGCTTAATCTGCAATGGTTCAAACAATATAACGGAGTTCTGTACTTGTTGGAGGCCCTGTATAGAAAAATAAATGTATATTCCTTTGTGATATTGATATGGAGATAAAAATGATTCTATAGGTTATTCAATATTTATTAAGCATCAAGGAAATATTGTTTATAAAGTTATCTGAGTTTGGAAAGTTTGTTTGACTAGCGTTTAACAAATACTTAAACCTAAAAATAAAGGAAAACTATTTGATATGATGTAAATATATTCTGGATTTATCGTTTCTGAAGAGTATTTTAATTTATTAACTACCAATATTTGATAAGTACAAGATTAACTCACAAAAAAAAGATTTTAATAAAAAAATGCGTTAAATTGTTCATTTTATTGACAATTATTGTTAAATTTGTTTTAATGATTAATTTTCTTTTACGAAATGCTTTAAGATGGGATTGGAAAATTTCACCAAAACTATTGATATTGCTTAATACTTTGAATACTTCGATCATTGCAAATATACACCCTTAGACATATAAGTTTCAAACGTCATTTTTCGAAAAATAAGTATGATTAACTTAGACTTCTGATTTCTTTTATAGGTGTTTGAAACATTTAGTGCACCATTCTGTTCTTTAAAATAATAAATTTACCGCCGATAATTTATGGTGAAGTATGAAAGTACAACGATTAATAATTGAAGATAAAGAGCTTCGCATGAGAGCTTCATTATTTTATTTTTAATAAAGTCTATGTGTAACGATAACTTAAATAAACCTTGACCTATACAAATGAAACTTGTACCTAGATTTATTATAATGAATGTAAAACTAATATCTTTAGGCGATATATTTGAACGAAAATTATACGTGTACCATAAGTATATCGCCTACATATGTGACCTGGTAATGTCCTTGCAAAACATACAAACATATAAAACAGAGGAAACTTTACACAACCATTTCACTGGTTTTCTCACACACCTATACACTGAGACCTAATCAGACAACAACAAAATATTAGTCACTATATAACCAAAATTTCAAAGTCAGAAGTTATGAGTTTTAAAAAATGAAAATTTATCATAATCTAAAAGGTCATATATTTAAAAATCAGTACGCCCTAAACTAATCTACTAAACCGCATTAAAAATAAAATTGCAATTAGCAATTAATCCAAATAATTTATAAAATAATAATAACAATAATATAGTTCGTATAATAAGATATATGAAGAATAAGACCAAAACTAAAGTAATACTTAATCAAATTGGGGTGGGTTATGGTCAGAAGAATGGAAGAGATGGAGCGACCTTCAACCTCGAATATCTCAGAAACGAAGCGAGCAACAATATTCGAGTAAAATTGATAAGGGAAAGAAATTGAGGAGAATACAATTATTCGGTATTTGACAGTCATGGCTGGCACGTTTCCTTATCTTCTAACACGTTACGTTACTAAATTGTTGCACCCCCTCCAACAGATCTGTAAGAATCTGAAAGCTCAAATATTTATAACTATAATATTTTAAAACTTAATCTTTGTGTGAGAGAGCTAACAGATTTACTAAAATATTTTTATAGGGTTTTAAAGGAAGAAATATAGCTAGTTCTAGCTACACAAATGTTTAACCAGATTCTTAAACGTTAAATTTTTACATGTGTTACGATAATCCTTCGTCTTGTAGTTAATTATGTATTGCAATTCGATTAACCTAAAAAGAATAATTTAAATAGCCTAAAACAAATTACAACATTTATTTCTTGCGTGTTGCGTTGACCAAAAGAGAGGTACTTAACGAAACACATTTAATTCATAATAACAATTTTTGTTTTAATGACAATCATTTATGAATAATTTTTAACGAGTATTGTACTTGCTGTAAGTTGTATATACTTTGGATTGTCAATTTTATTGAATTTATAGTCTAATTATTATGATTTGTTTAATGGCAACAGATACAAATTTAAAAACGGTAATAACTACAAATACAATGCATGAGACCTATTCCTTCGTGCTAACTATCAAGAGAATGACACATGTGTTTATTGACTTGTTATTAGTTAAGGACTGACATTAATCTCATTATCCTAATATTTCTTACTGCATGAAGGGAAAATTTAATTTAATATATTTTCCTTAAAATATTTGTAAAACAATTTTTATTTAAGTGTTACAGTCAAATGGATTAAATAATAAATTTTTCCCAATATCGTAATAACATCCTACATTGAGTATGCAAATGGAATATAAACTAGAAAATAACTAGGAAGACAGGGAATTCAATTGCTATATAAATTGAGTGTAGCTGTAGAAAAGCCGAGAGAAGAAAACGTTGTTGTTGTTTTTCCAGTGTTATTACATAAATAGAATATTTCCAATCTCGCTTTGCGCTCGAATTCACTTGCTGCATTCATTCACTCCGACCTGTTGTTGTTTTACTGAAATTCTGGTCATAAATCCTTATAATGAAAACATGAGTACATTTTATAAGGTGCGTAGGATAGTGGTCACAAAAAGAAGAAAGACAGTTGAAATGTTGGACTTTTATGCGACTTATACAAATCCAGAAATTAATGAAAATTTTTTCATATAATATAACTATATTAGTAGAAGGTTCAGTTATTGAGAACATGTCGAGTTCTTTGTAGATATATCCGTTTTAAGCTTCCCTACACCCGAAAATAATGGTTTTAGAATGTTGTCTGTCTGTCCGTGTGCAGCTGTTTACAATCCAAACAAATAGAACGACTTAATGAAATGTGGTATATTGAGCGAGCCTTTCACATTTTTTTTTTTCTAACTGAATATTAAAGGTACACTTTTCATAAGATAAAAACACAAAATACAGCTGTAACGATTCTGAGACACATTCCTAAAATATGGCCTCTAGGAACTCGTACAAAAGGAAGAAATTGGCTACATTGTTACGAGAAAATTCAATATGTGAATTATGGGGGTGGGGGAAAATCAAAACCGGCCATGGAGCTCTTATAAAGAGAAAAATTTTCAAAATCAATATTTTGCGATTTCGTTCAAATTTTGGCGGAATATGAAGATCGATGATAAAACCATTTTGCAAATTAGCAAGTAAAATAAAATACAGTAAAGTAATAAATAATTAGTTAATGGTCGAAAGTTTTTGTTCTTTTAAATATAAACATTTTTAAAAAATCAAAAATTATCAACATTTGGATGGAACTTTTAACTTTTCTATACCAACTTATCTCCTATAGGAAGTATATGGGTAATAAAAACAAAATCAGTTATTTAAAAAAATATATAAAAAAACTACTAAGACTAAAAATTTTGGGTTAATGGCATAAATATTTTTGTTTAGTTTTTGTGGATGGTGTGCGAGAATGTTCGTGCAATGTTTATTTGTTTAATGGGTACGTGGTGTAGTAAATCAACGGTGTTTTTTAGTGGTATGTTTGTGTTCATAATGGATTAATTTATGTCTCATTCATTCACGCTGGTATTTTTTTTGTTCTATACTTGCAGTAGTACATGCTTATTATAAAGGAGTTTAATATAAACAATCCTTGAAAATATAACAGAAGTCTTCAACGAAAGGTAGTGTTATGATAATGAAATGGAGGTGGAAATTGTGAATAGGGTTAAAGATGAGTGATAAAAGTGATTTGAATAACTTTAGATATTCTCAAATGGTATGTAGTACGGTACGGAAGATATGATTGTAGAAATAGAACTTGACTAGGAGGGTTAGTGGTATTGCAGTGAATAATGAACTTATCAGTGACTTTTTTTCAGGTTTTTTACAATACTGAAAAGTGACAGTCGCTATGGAAGAAAGGTTTTTGATAACATTAATATACATAGTTTTATTTTATTTATTAACGAAATAAGTTTTATTTTTGGTCGAGGGATAGGTCGATTTTATATTGTGTTTAAGCCACACCTGTTAGAAACACATTGTCGCCCGCCAAGGATTACTATATCCACAGATAAGATACCTGCTAATATAGTAGCTGTAGTCTTGAGTACGAAAGCACGAAATACACGTGTATAGATGGATTTGCAGAACACCGCCTAACAATTCACAAATTGTAATATAAATAAAAAATATAATACAAATTGTATATATTACAAATTCGGAATGATAATGGATACTAAAATTCTACATATACATTTACTTTCGATTTCTAACAAGAAATTAGTCATAAAATCTGGAAATACACACTCTAAACTTGGGCATATTATTACTACATTGTTACAAACAAATGCATGTAGTATTTAACTGCGTTTACAGAAAAATGAGTGGTACACGTGTTTCATTTACGGTCTACAAAGCTCTTTATTTTTTTTTTCATTCGTGTATCTCAGTATACAATATTTCAATAGAATTTGACGTCATACACCTTGACTTGAAATTGACTGCGCAGAACCAGTTACATAGCATAGCTGTAGACTAGAAGATCCTCAAAGCATTGAGAAAACACATCATCTACGTATTATGAACAAAATTTTACTTATTTGAAATAAAAATTGTTTACATTTTAAAATAAGTAGAAAAAGATTGTTACTTTGATTAAAAATGTATTAAAAAATATAACAAAATTTTGGGATTTTTAATGTGAACCACTTTTTCTCTACTTCCACGCCTTAATAATTATCCATCTAAAGGTTATGAAAAACGGTCCCAACTTATAATTATTTTAAAATGTAAATTGAAAGATGAAAGATAAAATAAAAGTGTAGACGAGATTAATTAATCTTAGTATTTTTAGTGTTCAATGTTTTTCGTTGTAGTAGACTGCTTACTTTGGTTTAGGAGCTCAAATATAAACAGAAATCCGGAATCAAACATTATTATCAATACAATGTGTTTTAATGAAGAATCATTAAATAATACATATATTGATTGTTGATAAACTATTTCATTTACACAGGGTGTTTCTGGGAGAAACGGGTAGAATTTCAGAAAGAATTCTACTGGTGAAAATATTATTTTAAAACACTTCATATCAATATGGGTATAACAACTTTTCGTTGCCGACTTACTGCTAGCATTTCGCCCTGGGTCCAGCTCCGGTCAAATGAAACAGCAGTGAAATTTGTATGATGTTAATTAAGGGGCGAAATTGGTAGTTTTTTATTATGGCTTTGGACCTGAAAAATCGAATAAAGCAGGTCACTAAACCGTACCTGCATTATTAGTTGAAACATTTGGAGGACGATGTACTAAATAGGGGTACAAATCGCATTTTTTAAATGTTTGACATACAAAACATTGTTAAATGGATACTTTTAAACAAACAATACTGACACATGAAACTTTTATACAAACTTGTAGAGAATTATATTCTGAAAAAAAAAAAAAAAAAAAAAAAAATTATCTAAATAAAGTCAACTAAAAAAAAAAAAAAAATAGTTACCAATAATGAATTGTATTGGCATCATAATATCCGAAACGTTGCTGTAAAAATTTATTAATTTATAAACAGAGATACCAATAGTTTTAACACCTCAGAATATCTAAAAAATAAACTACTAACAACATATTAAGAACTTGCTATTACAAGAACTGTTCAAAATATCTTCCTTCACAGTACTCTGGTCGTTTTAGTTTCTCTTTTCAACGTATCTGTATTATTTCGAAGATGCATTGAAAATTCTTGCTCTTAATTCTTCTTTTGTAGTTACTTTTTGAGCACATACTATCGATTTTATTTATATGTCCTCACGCAAAATAGTCCATTGGCGTCAGATCAGGTAATCTAGGAGGTAAACTAATTGGGCCTTTTCGCCCAATTCAATTGTTCCTAAATGGACGTTTAAATAATTTGTAACTTCTCCACAAAAATGTACAGGAAACCCATCTTTTTGTAACATTATTTGTCTCGTTATTAATGCAATATTTTCTAAAAAACTGTGGTAGATTATTTTCTATGAGCATTAAATACTCGTTTTCCGTTAGGCGACCTTCAAAAATAAATGGTCCAATCTTATAGTTATCTTATGACACACCAAACATTAAGAGAAAACCTGTGTTGAAAACTGTTTTAAACTGAGGTATGTTGATTTTAAAACCTCAATAATGATTATTTCGCAAATTATTAACTCCATCACATGTAAATGTTGCCTCTTCAGTAATAAAATAGAACTTAATTTATGAAGGTTTTCTTGAAGCCAGTGACAAAAATTCAGACGGAATGCAAAGTCGCCGGGCAGTAAATTTTGTATCTTGTGATAGTGGAACGGGTAGAGATTTTCTTTGTTAAGTATTCGCCATACTAGAGTGTTTCAAGTTAAGAAAAATTAGGATTTTAAACCAGTAGAAGTCTATTATTTGAGTATGTTTTGATACAAATATTGTTTTTAGCACGAGTATGTGATACTGTATAATAAGAAATAACTATTAGCCCTATCATAATGTTGTGTGTGTTCTTTACAATTACCAATTTTTTCGTTTTAAGGGTACTGATGATTACTTAATTATGTCTCAAGATAAAGAGAAAATGATCCGTTTTGTTAGTCATTAAAAAATTTAAAAAAATGGACTATTATTTTTTTTTGTAAAAATTACGATTTCCTAGATTTTTAACTTTAAATCATTTCAAAGGGTTAAATATTTATATGGTAAAGATTTGTATCTTGGTATTTTGATAAAAAATAGTATAAAATGTGCTTGTTAAATTTAAACTCATAATCTTACTAATTTCAAAAGTTATCATTATTTTTTAAACACAAAATGGCAGACAGGCAGAAAACGAAGCGTTTCCGGACCTATGTTCATATTAATTTTTTTCATTATTTTCACCTGTAGAACTAGTCCTGATTTTTTTTCCATTTCTTCGTGAAACACCCTGTATAATCGTTGGTTAGTTATTTTGCCACTTCTTGTGACATAGGAGTATTCCACTTTTGCTAATTGTCTTTCTTTAAATATGGTTGTGGTATTATTATTTTTTTAATTCATCAGTCCTTTCCTCTCATTTACACAATTATTGGCGCTTGATTAGGCAGGAGGGAGGTGAGAGGAAATTGGAATATTGAAACACTGGAGCAATATCCGGATAGACGGTAGGACGTGAAATATAATTGACGATAGACACAGTAAATGTAGTGCATGTGAGTAGAATAAAATTAACCTGAAATATACAGTAAACATTTCGTTGGACTATGTTATTGGTAGTATTATTTGTCTACATACAATATTTATGTACAACTATATAGTGAGACAGGGACAAAGTACCAAACTACTTAAAACATGTTCTAAATTTGAAAAAGGATTTCGAACAACAGATATAGTAAGTGTAATGTTTAATCAACTCCTCAAACAAACATTAATTTTCAGATTAAAATTTCAACTATACAGAATGAATATTACCGTGAACACAGTTGATACAACCAATACCAATAAATGTTTATATAAACCTATATTCATTTCAATATTGATTCGTCGATTTATAAAAATATAGCTATTGTGGAATAAAAAATTAGAACCATAACTAAAACACGTTAATAATTAATAATGTGTATTATTAATCACCTGAATTGTGTGATTATTGACTTGTCATATTGCAATTAACTTGCTCTGTATTGCAATTAACTTTCCCATTACCTGTATATTATATTCCAGAGTCATTCTAAAAGGTAAGAAATCTTCCACTTCTATGGAACTCTTGATAGTTCTGATTTTAAAGTTAGCGTTTTAACTTTTCACTTTTTTTGTGACGTACTCGTAGGTTTTTGAAAACATTTAGTAGTGAGAAGTTCAACGTTATTTTAGACCTGTTCTCTTTGATTCAACGTTATCCAATTTGAGAAATCACAGGTTAATATCGGTTGATACTTCTTGAACTTGATCCAAACAAGTACTGTAAACACTAAACCAAGGTATGACTCTACATAACTTAAAAATTCTTATCATCAAGTGTTCGTTTAATAAAAGGTACAGGAGTTCTCAGACATTGTCTTATAGCTTTCTTGGAAACATTTTCAAATGAAATATATTTTAGTGAAGTTCTTCATACATATATTTATATTGACTTGGGTGAATTGTTATTTATGACTGTTTTATCTAATATCTAGCTCACAAATGTGTCGACCTTCTTAATAAAATTTGCTTAGATTTTATTATGACAACATAGTACTTTTTTAAAGATATGTTATAGTAACTTCCTTAAAAAAAAAAATTAAAAAAAATTACTCATTGAAAACGAATGCTCGATGGTTGTAATAAGTTAATTGATTATATCTTTTTCGTCATAAATGATTACTCAAAAACCATTGAATCAATATTATTTATTTTATTTCGTGGAATGTGTGCCATACTTCTAATTCATGTTATCATGTTTCGTTGTAAATTAAAACTATAATGTTTTCGTGTGATATTTGACACAAGAAAGATATATTTAAAATGTCATTAAATTCCATAATTACCCACAACTAGTTATGTGCTAAAGAAGATCTCGGCGCTTTAATACATTCAGTATGTACTTCTTGTAAAAACAATCTGATAGAATGAGAGGCACAAAAATATTCATAGACTATGAAAAACAATATTGTAGATACTGTACACGCGAATACAACACCTCAGAGGAAGAAATAATAAAAGCCTAATGGTTTAAGCGTGGCGTACACCTAGAATTGTAGTAGTGATTTACCATTAATTAAAAACATTTATATTTAGTACAAAAATATGCGAGAAACGAAATAAAATCGGTGTGTCTGCTGATGTAATGTAATCCAATAACTTTAATACTTTAATGGATCATGCAAATAATGCTTGTAGCAATTCATGGATTATAAAACGCAGAGATATAAGGTATTGTCAGAAGGTGTACATCTAAATTTAGTAATAACTTTCTTGTGTTGTAGTTATACTGTAATTAACAACGGATTGTAATTAATTTTCTTTCACATTTAATTACTTTTTGTTTATATGTATTCCAAAATAGGAGTTTTTTCTAAATTGTATGAAATCTTCCTGTAATTAATTCCTCACTACAATTCTGATTTTAAAGTTATTTGATAATGATGGACTATTTATATTATTAATAAGCTTTAATGGAACATTTTCCAAATTTGGATAAATCCTATAAAACTATTTAGACAAAAGTTTGTATAAGCACAATTTCTTGATTAAACGTAAGTTGTTGAACAGTTTTTCATTTCTTAAGTTAGTAGTGCCAATTACAACGTTACTTTAAATGTGGTCTTATCAATCCAACTTTTTTTATCGTATCTATTTAATATTCAATGTTGGTTAATAAAATCGGCCAGAATTTTTAGCTACTACCTTCGACTTTATGTGCACAACAAATTTCAATACAACAAGTCTAGTGAAGTTGAACTATATTTCTATCGTGGAAGAGCTTTGTATGGACTATTTTCTCTGTAATTAAAACAATCTTACAGAACGTATTGATCTTATTATATAAAAATGCTTTGATTTTATTATTATAACTTCGTATTTTTACACCCAAAAAACTTATTTAAAAAGATGGTAAATTACTTCTTGTAAAAAAATTTGCCTCATTGAAAAAGAAACGTTTCAGTTAATGTAAGTAGATAATCTCCGCCATTGCTGATTTATCTAAAACCGTTGAAATAATATTGTTCATTTGTTATTGAGGAGCTCATGCGCTTCTTCTAATTCACGTCAAACATATTGTTGCAACACAGTACAAAATTCTTTTCTTGGATAACTGCCACATGAAAGAAATATAAAAAATTCCATTAAATAATAATTCAGATACATAACTAACGACTAGTTCTGTGTGAAGTAAATCTCGCTACTTTGATGTTTCAAGACATTCGGGATGTCGTTCTTGTAAACACAACCGTCTACTACCGCCTAGCGAGGAATGTATAGCAAAACATTATTCATCGACAAAAAAAATCCTGTTAATAAAAAATTAAAGCTTTTGTACACCTAAACGGAATACAACACAGGGATAAATATTGAAGTTAAATGATTTTTGTGAGTTTTACTCTTTGCATGTAGATGTGATTTGTTATTAATTGAGATCACAGTGGTAACAAATATCCAAATGCTAAGCGGTATATGGCCTAGGAATACTATCTGCCATAATTTTTTTTTTAAAAAAGGCTTTACCCCACCACTGATGCACTTTGGTGGTTGGTGACTCAATTTGAAATGTAAACCATGCAATCATTATTCAAATTGGATTTCAGTGCGTTTATTCAACGATAATTAATTGCTGAAGTTACAGCCATATTTCAAATGTCTTATAATGCTTGTTTCATTGTTGGCAGTGAACGTATCAGACTCATTAAGAAAGAAGACCACTAAATGGTTACCGTCGAAAACACGAAACAATATATCTGCAAAAAATCTATTTTAATATTGACAACCATCGCTGCCAAAAAAAAATTACGTCCGAAACCAATTATTGTTAATATTTTACGCTAATTTATATAGAATTTTCGATAAATTTCAAGGAACAAAACTGTGTAACTGTTATTAAATTATAATTTATTTTATATTTTTGTGGCAATTGGAAAAGGCTTCAATACTTATAAGAGAAAACAGAAAATGTAGCAAGTTGAGACGTTTAGTCAGGTTAAAATTTTCAATGGGAAAACATCAGAAAACTGTTCAAAATTAATTTGTTATCTGTGACTTACCAATCCTTGAATTTTACTTCTTTTCAGTTTATATGTTTATACAACTAATTTCATTACACGTGTTTTGGACATTATCGTCCATCGTCGGGTGATAAACACTTAAATAAAACATTCAACATAAAATACAAGTATCCACATAACACTCACTCACACAAAACACAATATTTTATTTTACAATAATGTCTCCGCGCCGGCGCTATATAGTATACTGTTTTTCACCCGACAATGGACGATAATGTCCGAAACACGTGTAATGAAATTAGTTGTATGAACATATAAACTGAAAAAAAAGAAAATTTCAAGGATTGCTGGTGGTAAGTCACAGATAACAAATAGTTATTCAAGCAAATCCGGTTACTCTAGACCATCAACACAAAAAATAAATTTGTCTTTGGAAATTTTTTACCACTACTTGTTATACATTGTTCACTATTTAGGAGTGTTTAATAATTCGAACTCCCTCACTTTCTAGACGATGCACCCCATATATATTATGTTATGCTTTGGAACCGTGTAGTATCTTTTTTTGAATGGTTAATATTTTTAAAATCAATAATAAAAAAATTTGCTATTACGTTCGAACTAGTTGCATAAAATAAGAAATCTGAATTTAAAAACAATTGAAACACGTGTTTGACTAAAACTGTCGAGCTTCCACATACAGAAGAAATTCCAAATGTTCCATATGTCCAAATCAAACCTTACCTTTTCGGTCTATAATTTTAATGTTGATGTTGAAATAAGAATATTAAGGTTTACTTTTAATTTAGGATTAAAAATCAATATACAGAATAACAGCCCGCTAAATTGATACAATTTATAACTTTTATTTTACAAGCTTTATGTAAGCTCATTGTGTACTTGTCTTGTCGCAATCCGGTTGTAAAAGGAACATAGAGACAAGTGGATTGTTTCAGTAGGATTATGGTAGGGTGGGAGACATATTGTTACAGTGATGGAGTGAAGTGGGGTGGGTAAGTTTCAGCTTTATACTCAAGTACAGTCATTTTAACTTAACCGAGAGTATAACTACATGTCATGAATTAAATGTACCGCATTTGTACCTAATCCAGCAATCTTTACATGACTATATTATTATATTTACCTTTTACTTTCTCATATACAGGTAGAACAGGAATCTACAACACCTTTAACTTTGTTATTTATTATGTTAGCTAAACAAGGTTTGTGGCAATCATATTTGTAGGGAAAGGGGTGCTCTATGAGAACACATATTTTTTTACTTAAGATGGAGGCCAGTGCATGATTTCAATTAGGACATGTGATTAGTGATACATAATTTAAAAGAACTTGATGGTCAAAAAAAATATACGAGAACTAAATTTGTGTTAAACGCATATAAAGCAAGTAGCTTCTGTTAAAGAAAGTGGTTGTAATAAATGGGAAATTGCACTTTCCCACCTTAACTATTTTATTATTTGATATTGGGATTCTGTTTCCGGAAATATCCCCAAGTAGAAAGTCCAATTTTTGGCTCCTCAGAAATTGGTGGTGATTTAAATTTTTTAAATAAAAGTGCATGCATTTTATTTAAAAATGTTGAATCATCAAAAACCTTGAAGGACCGAAAATCGAAAGGTAGAACTTGTCACTTCTTACTGAGCAGATTGAAGAAAAGAGATATTTTGAAATAACAATAAATTTAAGGAAGTCAATGCACTTTTTATTTATCTTAATACAATCGCTTTCTTATTAATAAAACAACAACTTTTAGTATACCACAAATTTAAAGAAACTTTCCGACCGTGGTTTCGCTATTTACAGTTTTGTCAAGGTATTTTACAAGAATAAAGAAAAAGTACAGCCAGTTCACCATACATACAATAGCTGAGTATTCCCCTTTGTTAACCTAAAAACAGAATGTAGAGAGGGGTGTGAAAAGTATTATGAAAGTATGCTAAGGGTTAAGGTAGTGGGAAATTATTTAATTATTCATTCAAATCTAAAACATTTTTACCCTTAACTATTCTATTAATTTATAAATTTTCTAAATGATTAAATTTTTTAGATTTATTAGATATATGTTAGATATTAAAATTTAAGTTAGAATGAAAATTGGAAACTTTACGTGTTTTTAAGTGAAAAACTAGTCATCATAGCTCAACCGCCAACTTCTATCATGTTCGTCCAATCTAATTTTAAAATTTCGAGCAGTTTGGCCTAAATAAATGTAGAATTACAAACTTTACAAGTTAATTATAAACCACACTTTTACTCAGTTTTGGTATTTTGTCTTTACTTTTAATTAACGATTTATCTAAATTATTATCAACATAAAATTCCGGTTTATAACATTTATTCTTTTCTAATAGTTTCCTTAATGTGTTTGACCCAAATAACCTAGCTTCCGCAATGAACAAATACTTAAATATTTTTAAACCACTAAAAATATAAAATAAATATTAGTATTTAGTCAAGTAAATTAACATGAAAATAATAATTATAATAAAATGAAACATAAAAAAATCACAATATTTATGGTTTAACATTTACTTAACATCACAAACACACACAATTTATTCATTTTCATATTCCCGTTCATTGAACATACGCTCCTATAATGAAATAATTTAATTACACTCCGAACAGTTCCCAGTTGTTCTTGGATATTGGGCGCGGCTATGATTATATTGCAAACGACAAGCGACACTCAGATATAGCAAAAGATTTTTTTGACCATCGTTGTTGAGCCCATTCTTGTATTTTTCCTAATTACATTTAAGGTAACAACCAATTTTTTTTCAACTTAGTCGGCATTTCTGTTTGAACATTGTCAGAACAATGTTACATTATTATTACATACATACATTTAAAGTGTGATCATTTACACTATAAAATTTTTTTTTTAAAGAAAAACCATTAAATTGATAACGTTATTTTTCTTGAAATATTATCTATTAATATGTAAAATTCTTATATAAAAAAATGTATGATGATGTGGTCTTTTTTTTTTAATCTCATATTTCAGCTACGAGCCAAAGACACTGGTCTGTATGGGAGGACTTGGAGTCACGAGCAGAAATGGTCCAGTGCACACCTGACAAGAATAGAGAGAAATCAGAGAAATCAGAGAGAAAAAGATATCTCACCTGGTATTTTTTGTAATTTTTATTTATTTTTTGTTTAATAAATGTGTGTGCATGTGTATTATCTTTTGGTTAAGTTTTTATGGGGTAATAAGGGGGGGATTATTTTGGGGCCTAAGGGATTTTTTTTTCTGTAATAATAAATTAACAGTACTCGGGCATTGTTTGGGTATGCCTAACCAAATCTCAACATGAAAACTGGGCACGTGTGACGTAAACTTTTTTGAACATTTAGGTAATTTATAAAAATTCATTTTATAAAACACAAACTGGGAGAAATTTTTTTAGTACGAGGTACCTTCATCAAATATGTATCATTTTCATTGTATTCATTTAATTTATATGGATTTTACCAATAGGAAAAGCATTTAAACAGAATATAGATTTATATATATAATAGATTTTTGTTTTTTGTTTTGATATATACGCACAAACAACAAAAAACAAAAACAAAAATTTGAGAACTACCTTCCGCTTAGAAGCTTTTCTATTTGTTGAATTCATAGAAATAAAATCAAAGAAAAGAAAATGATTCATTGTTATGAACCGTCTACAGCTATAAAGCCGGTATGTTTTATTCTCTTTAAGATTTATTGCACAAAAACCTATTAACATTTATCTTCAATCCAACCCTCGATAAAATCGGAGACATAATGTAATTATAGGACGAGAGAACAAAGTTAGATCTTTCCGGTTAAAAATTGAAACTGCAGTTAGTAGCATACTTGGATACCCTTAATTAAATTCTCATAATTAAAATGTAAGAAAAATGATACACTTCATAGAACAAAAAGTATATTCAACCGTTAAATTCTATAATTTAAAAAAATGACAATAACCAAGTTCTTAATACGTTAAGCTTTGTTTTCTAGATATCATGGTAAAAATGAAATACGATGTCTATTCCGAATTATATCCTTATTACCAAAATCCATAGAGTATCCAGACAGTACAAAATATTGAAGCAATAATTCCGGATCGGTTCATACAAAACTATTTGAAATAGTTTTCACATGTTGACTGCAGACGAATGATTTTATATGTTTACTTAAAATTAATCAACTTAAAATATGATATCAAGTCACACTGTGCAGATAATAATAATAATTTGCATTTATATTATCAATTACAAATTTTGAACATAGCACTTAATGAAATTTTAAACTCAAATTTTAAATGTTAGTCCTTCAACTTCTAAGTTTAATACCTGAATATATACAGAATCATTTATTTACCACAAAAATAATTTTAAAACAAACAAAAATCTTTCTGGCAAAATAGATTTGGTTTCTAGAGCGGAAAATAACTGGGGGGGGGGTTGGTTTGGAGAATGTCTTTGAAGGTTATTTTGAGGTCAGCTTTGTTTTGTGTGTGTTTTTTTATACTTTCTAGTCACTTGAACATATTTATAAGAATATTGTAATGACAATAAAAACAAGGTGACTACCATGCTCTTTTTTATATGTAACGCCAGAGTTTTCTTGCAATGAAAATGATATTGCGCTTTATTTGAATTTTAAATCTCATACGAGTATGTTACATTGTTTTAAAATTGTCTTTTATATTTTTAGGAGATTTTACCAGGTACCAGCTGCGTATAACTTAACCACTGATTGTAACCATTAAAAACTGCCTAAAACATATTAAATGTACCTATACAGTCTTAACAGATACAACGAATCCAAAAGATCTTTCTTCTAATAAAAACTTATTGGTCAATAAAAAGTTATGTACTTTTGTAACACAAATTATATAGCTGGGTAACTGTTATTACTAAAAATACATTACATACTATGTTAACTATTTTGGTACTCATTTCTTAACAACCACTTATTTTGTCTTTAAAACCGTTTTTTAAGTTGATCATATGAAGATAAAACATCATGTTCACTATGAGTAACCATTTATTTAGTTCTTGAATGTCTTTTTTTACGTTGTTCACATGATGATAAAAAGTTATCTTTACTAAGCAAGTTAATGTAAGTTTATTAGCTACTATAATATATAATTGACGTAATAAGGGTAGGAGATAGGAACTTAAGGTTTACATCATCTACACCCTACAATAATATTTATAATTAGGAAAAGTTTAAGAAGTATGAAAATTAGAGTTAATTGGGGAAACTATTCAAGTGATATCAAAAATTCTTTCGCCTCGAAGAGCTTAGCTCTTCCTGATGGACATGGCTTTGTTAATAGTATGTGAATAGATACGATTTGAAAAATGGGTGACATCTGGGAACGGACTTAGGTTTTGAGTATCAAATATGTAATGGTAGTTGCGCCTTTATGGGTAAGTGAATAATAAGTCCCAAACTTAATATAGTATGGCCCTAAGTGCAATATTATTGAATACCAGACATGGTAATCTAATTTAGTAAATGCAATTTTATTGTTAGGAAATGCAATGTTATAGATTATAAAATGTGTTATTGTAATAACTATTTTATTTGTAATGTGATATTGCATAGCCCTATGGTTAATGTTATTGAGTGCCAGATAAGTTACAGTCCTTTGGTCCCTTTACATAATGTTAGTTATTATCAGATTAGTTATTGATGTTTCTTCTGAAAAGTGTTATCGGGTACCAGAAGTAGTACTACTGAATGTTCCTAAGGATAATGGTAATATTGTGATTCAGTGTTCATGTCGCTTTCGGTATTGCTATTTTGTACAAGATGTGAGCCTTATGGCCCTAAGGTTATTTTTTTAAGTGTCAGATAATATACTCATGTCCCTTTTAGAAATTCTTATTGAATACCACATGTGGTTCTTTATCCTTTTAAGAGTAATGTTTTAAGTAAAATATATCTTATGACACTTTGCCCATATGGGTAATGGTACTTAATAACTGATATGGTTTTCATATCCTTTTGTCATTTATATTGAGTGTAAGACAAATATTGTGCTTATGGTCCCATAATGTTAGTGAGCATCAGATATAGTACCCAATCACAAATGGTAAATATTTTTTTTAAGTACTGGATATGGTCTCATGGATAATATATTACTATAGAATATATCATTTCCCCCATGGTTTCTTCAAGGTAGTGTTATACAATAAGAGATGACACTATGGGCATTATTAGAGATTTTTCGAGCCACACATGTGTTTCCCCAAGGCAGTATTAGAAAATACCAGATAAGTAATGATAGCACTATTGACAATAACTGTAAGTTTTTTAATACTCTATGAGGTTTCCCAAGGCAATTAGATAATACCAGATATGATAATGATGGCACTGTGAGCAATAACAGTGAATACTATAGTCGATACTCGTGGTATGTAATTACTAAACGAACCACAAGGATATCAAAGATAGATTTTTAACCGAATCAAATATAATACAACTGTTTTTGTTTTTGTCTTTTATGCAAAATGTTGAGTTCACTCATTTTAAATGTGTGTAATTGACGGTTTACTCTGTACAAGGAGACTCGTGTATAAGGTATTGAAAGCCACAACTTACAGAGTTACAAACATGTTAAATATTCAGTTGGTTGTACAAGTTGTAGCTAAAGCCTTAACTGGGATTATACTGACTTGTCTTTGCTTCTGTGTAAATGGAATTACAACTTTACTCGGTTCAAAGTAAAGTCGGAGTTTAACCATGAAACAAACACTTCCTCCAGTCTTTTGCCAGATTTTCTTTGGCATGTTAATGAAAATACACCTAAAATTTAACTTATACTCTTAAATAATTTGTATAAATTTCAGAAAGAAAAAAAAATTGTAATTTATTATAAATGTATTCTTATTATTTGTTATATCGATATTATTTGTCATGTGTTTTTAGGATACATATCCATTTTTACATTCTCACAAATAAGTAGTAGGAGAACTATTAGCAATGAGTCAATACATTTATATTGGGTTTATCTTGGATGGGCCTCAATGTGATTTTTAACAATGTTGTCAATAACTCAAACATTTTGTTTTAAACTCCGATTTTATCAAACTCTATCTCTAACTATTCCAATCAATAAATTATTGATTTTTTTTGTAAATAAACGTTTAAAGTCCCAAATAAAACTCATAAGTATTAATCTCACCAAAAATAACCGGTTCAGGAATTATCGATTAAAAATGAAATGTGAACCACGGCTGTAACATTTTGAATATGTGAAACTGGACGAAGTGATTTGGATAAAATTTAGTGAATATGGGAATCCGATTTATTAAAGAAATATTATTAGGAACACTGAGCCTAACATTTTATGTTTTTAACCGTTAACACATGTTCAGTTAAGATGGTAATGAATACCCTTTGATTGGGCCCATAGAACCTACATATGACAAACATATATAAAAATTTGAACAGTTCTTTTTGAGAATAAATGAAAATTTTAAGTTTTTTGTTATTATGAAAACCTTACCTTCTAAATAATAACGCCATTACTAAATATGATTTTGTAACCTTACCTTCTTCATTAACTATATGATTTTGTGTATTGGTGTGTGAGAAAATTTACTAGCCGTAGATATTGTTTGGTTTACACTTGCAACAACAAAAATAAAATGCAAAATAAAATAGTTTTTAGAATATGGCATCAGAATTTGTTACATTTATTCAATTAAATACAAGACAAATTATTAAATATTGCAGTCAATGTCATCTACCAACTCCCCTTATAACCTAAAACATGATAAATACATTCGTTTTTCATAGACACAAAAATCCAAAAATATTAACTTCTGAATCTAAAAAGATTTACTTTAAAAGACTAGCAACTGTGACAATATTCACTTATAGGTTTTAATAAATGTTTTGATAAATCAAAAATTCTTGTATTTTTTTTTAATTACGTCTGTCTGTGTCCCGCTCTCCGTGCTACATGTAAAGACATGAACTGATGTGAATATAATTTGGTTATTCATATTTATTCCACCCCTATCTACAAGCGTGTTTTATAACTCAAAATAAGAAGTACCTTGGCATAAGGCCAAAACAAACAAAAAAAATATACATCATGATTTTAATCAAATGTTATCAATATCAAAATCAATATACGAATATAGGTACATCCCTAAAAGACAATTTTGGATAAATGACGACAAATACGTTTTTCTTTTAGTTTCTAAGCTTTAAAAAAATTACTGAAAATACCTTCCCCTAATAAGTTTTTTTACAAATTATTTTTACGCCCCGAGATACTGTCAAAATATGCCAGCATACTAAATTTGATTAAAACCCGTCCATAGGTAATATTTTACTACACATATTGTAGACAGAAAGACAATACTTTTAAAACTATTTTTTCCTACACAGAGGAGTACAGAATAGATATTTCGATGGCGAAAAATCAATACCTATTTTTTGTTTACCACGTCACAAGATTTTATCCAAGCTAAAAACGCGTATACGAGTATATGAGAACGTAAACGACAGGTAATGACGTCTATTAGAAAAGATTGCTGGATAAGGTACAAATTGGGTATGTTTAATTCATCACATGGAGGTTAAATGGCAGTACTTCAGTCTAAAGCTGAAACTTAACCCCTCCCCCATCCATTCATCACTCCATCACTCTAACAATACGTCTCCCACACAACCACGATTCCTCTAAAACAATCTATTTGTCTCTCTTTCTTTCCACAAAGGCATTGCGACAAGACATGTACGCTAGGAGCTCACGTAATTCAAAGTGAATTTGTTTCGAGAAACAAAAGTTTTATATTGTATCAGTTCACAGGATACTTTTCGGTAATTTAATTGTTACTCCTGAAATGTATGTTTTTCTAAATACAGATTGAGTACTTGTGTGAGGTGGTAATAGCTATATGTTACTATCACTGTCATATTTTATTACTATTTTATAGGTAGCTACAGAAATTTAAGTCGGTTATACCTCTTTCCCGCCCAAGAGTGAGTTAAAAGTAAATAACAATTTTACGGTTATAAGTATTTTTTAAATATATTATAATTAATATAGAAAAAACGAAGCCAGATCCTACCTTGACTGGAAATTAACATTTTTCTTGTTTGTTACACAGTTAGTTAAGGTTAAACGTTTGTATCGATCATTATAAAATTTAGGAATAAATTTCATTACAATTTGGTTGAGGAATGTATTGATTTGGTGCAATCAATTTTTGTTTTAAAATGGCGGTCATATACCAATTAAAATATGTGTGGGTGTGTGTGAGTTAAAATAATAAATTTGCTCAAATCTAAATTATTATTTAAGCAACAAAAATCCTATGATACAAAAAGAATTTTTAATGCTGTGACCTACAATGGGTTAATGATTAGTATTAGTAATGGTAGCTGAAATTTACAAACTAGAAATAACAAAATCTAATTTTATCATATAAAATAGTCATAACATCAAACTTTGTGTTATAATTTATTATTACAATAATTATTGAATTAGAAATTAAAAATTTTGAGGAGTGAAAATATGATCATGAACAATACGTTATTTCCTAATCATAGTTGATTGAAATCGTCTCGTCTATTGAGACAATACCTTATAACCATTTATACCAATTAAATATAATGCTACTTAATAACATACCATTAAGAAATAAATATTGACAATAAAAATTTGATAATTAAATTCGTCTCTCATTAAGTATTAAGTAAAATTTGAGCACATATTTCCCAATCTATATATAAAATGAAACTG